>APFE031231545.1:4285-68924 GCA_000404065.3 Pinus taeda
AAATCATGCACAAAACCATAGGTGTGTCCGCCCAACCTAACATAGGGTCCAAAACCAAAATTTTCCAGGGCGCTGCCCCAGACCCCGTAAAGTGGGGTTACGGGTACCCCTCGAACCCCCTATTAACTATGTGGAAAGAATATAACACAACCCAACATCATAGAGATGGGTAATGATGAAAAGTATAGTGTCTCAGGTGTAGGCATGGTTGTTTTTCAGAGGGATCATTGAGCTCGCCTTACCTTGACCGATGTCAAGTATGTACCAGGACTGAAGAGAAACTTGGTGTCGATCGTCATGCTGGAAGACAGAGGCTATGATGTAGTCTTCAATAAGGGAAAGGTTTTCCTTAGACACATCATCACTAGACAGGTGAAGCAGATTGGTTCACGGGTCAAGAACCTGTATGCTCTTGAGGTTCAAGATGCATGCAAAGCCTTGAGGAGAAAGGAAAATGATGGAGACTTGGTGGTTGTAGTGACCAATCTGGGGGTCTAGATTAGACTAAATTTAATGTCAACCAGGTAGGTAAAATTAGAGGCATGTGTCTAAAATTTATAGACCTAAAAGGATCTCATCTACCTAAATAAGTGTCTACTGTGACAGGCTACAACACTCTTTTACAAGAGATTGGAATATGTTTCCTTTCACAATTTAAACACCTATATCCTCTAATTGAATTAGTTGTTCTAAAATAGAGTGTTACTAGTCTGAGTCCTCAATCCTCTTACAAGGATATAGTTCACAAAAACTCTTTCCAGCTAACACACTAAGCATTCATGAAAACCCAAAAAAACTCTTTTAAGCATACTAAAACTCAAATTCATGAAAACAGAGTCCATAGAAATACTGTGAAATTCAATGTTCAACTAATCCTTTTACAAGGTCTGATTCAATAATTTGACAATTGATTTTTCAAGCTATCACCATGAATCATAAGAGGACAATCGCAAGAACTTCTAATCAAATTAATTAACTCACAAGCAAAGAAATGACATCAAACACTATTCAGATATGAAGTCTAAATGCTAAGAAAATGAAACAAAAGTATACCAATCTTCACGTAGGGCCTGTCCACGCGTTGATGGCACACTTAGAAAACTTCAGATGATAAAAACGTTAACACATAAACACTACAATTGATGAAATGCTGCCTGTGATTAAGTTCTGGAAAAAATTACATGCAAGAACAAAGTTCTGGAAAAATAATACGCAGTCTTTTGTTTGCTCTTGTCTATATCCTTTCTTCACTTGCATTCCTTAAAATTTACAATCAAATGTACATACATTATCACTGTAGATGTTTCTTCTTTTGCAAAAAAGGACATTTTTGTTTTTTTCTAATCCTAACTAATTTCTAAAACAAAACGAAATCAATTTAGGTAACTTTGGCTTTTTGCTGCTCTTACGACCGAAAAGGTTGGGTTTGACCAGCATTGGCCTTGTATCCAGGAGCTCCCAATTCGATGTTGAATAGATCTTCCACCATGTATGTACATCCTAGATCACGTCCTTATCCTCTGTTTTGATTTTCCTTCCATGCCACGTGTCACAACATAAACCAATTACAGGAAGTCATGACATCCCGTAATTTTGTTGAAATTTTCCAATTTTTAACATTAAATCCGAAAATTAAATTTAATGTAAAATAACAATTTATAATGCTTCATTAATCAATTTCAATGGACGATGAGGGGTTTATGGAGGAAAATGATAGATAAATGATGGATTTTTAGGAGAAAAGAATGGAAATAAAATAGTACCAACATCTCCCCCAAGCTCAATGATTTATCATGTCCTCATGCTAATCCTGATGTGCTCCGTTTATATTCTATTCCTGCTTGTGCCTCTATCGCTTGTAGCAATACATCTATATTCTTGTGAACTTGGGCATTCTTCTGAACTTGGAACTCATGTTTCAAATTCTTATATTTTTCCTTGAGAACTTTTTTCTGAATGTACCATTTTGTTGCCCATTTGCACGTTTCAGTTTGATCAGTCTTAGGTTCTTTGATTTGCTTCTTCAGTTTCTGATTTTTCTGCTAAATCTTCTTGCTCTGAGCTCTCAACATTTCATTTTCCTTCTTTATGACCTTCTCTAATATGTTTGCTTCCAACAATTCCTCTTTTAGCTCTTCAATCGGTTTCTCTAACCTTCTTTGTTTCTTATTTGCAGGTGTTGGCTCTTTCCTTTTTCCCATGTTACTCTCAATTTCCATTTCTACTTCCTGTTCTGGTTGTGAATTAGTACTACTTTCAATGTCCATTGGTGGATTTGCATTCAACTCTGGTTGATCATCTTGTGTTTGATTCCTTTGTATTCTCCTTGATCTTCTCGTATAAGTAGTGAAGATTTTATCTTTTTCAATTCTCTTGGAAATTTCTTGCCTCATCCTTCTTGTCTTTACACTACTTCTGGGTTGAGGAACATTGCTTGACTTATGCTCAGGGATTTCCTCATCAATATCAAGCATAAACTCGGTGCATTCTTGCTGTTCTTGTTCATCTTCTCCAATTTTAATTTGATTGGCAATAAATTCTTTCCATGTTTTTCCTCTCCTCTGCAACTCAAATTCAATTTGAATTTTGATCAACCCAAAATGATACAAAATCTTATATTCATTACCCTTTTGTTTCTGAATGGTCTTTGACATTTTAGTCAAACTCTGTAAGAGAAAATAGGGCAGACTGATGGTGCATTGACCTTTTAAGTGCACCATAAGTTTTATGTGATATAGGTATACTATACTGTAACGTCCTTCACATGTAATAAATTTTTGAATAATGTATACCATTTCATCCCATGGGTGCATTAGCCAACTTCTAGGAACACCCTTTTTCGAGTTGATAGAGGAAACCCTTGACCTAGACATAAACTGAGTCCATGATTTTTCCTTAAATTGTTTGGTTTTGAAATATTTTTCCCCTTCTGGACTGATTCCCAATGTTTATGCTATGGTATCCTCTGAAATTCTAAAAGAGCAGTTTCCTATTAAAGCTTTCTCTCCATTGAAGGAGAATGCAAACTGTTTTGTAACTTCTTCATTGTTTCCATTGAATTTCTCTAGAAAAGACAACCAGTGTTTTTCCCTTAAAATCGTGACATAGTCTTCATGATATTGTGAACTATCAAATTTTTTGGGCTTTTCTCTATTGGTGATTTTGTTAAAAATATATGTTCTAACCCTTTTGTTTATGCTCAACAATTCAATTAGGGTTTTTCAATTTGTTATCTCTTTTCCTGCGTTCCACTGGGCTGACCTGGTAACACCCTCGATTCTCAGGGACCTGGTTAACGTCCTCGAATTATGGGCAGAAGTAAAAACTTGTGGTAAGCCCGACTGCTATTCTCTCCCTTTATGGCACTTACTATCTCGACCCTCTTTGAGAAACTCAGAGTCTGAACACTAACACGGCAAAGCACTTTATGAACTCAGAGTTTTATAAAATGAAAACTTAACAGCCAACCTTCATCCAATTGCTATGATTATAATGTAGAGTTGGAAGGCACATTCACATCATGAAGACAGAGGATCAGTACTAATTTGCAGAGTATAATCATGAGAATACCATATACAAATTGTATGATGGTAACGAATATATATTTCATGAGCAGACTTGGGTCAAATGATTATTTTATAACTCCAACATTCAAAACCAATGAAATCATTTGAGGATAGACGGTTTAACACTTGTCTTTCCATGGAACATACTTATCCACTACTTGTTGGTACTTGGCCGATTTAAAAATGATGAGTTGATGACAAGGTTTGAAGCGTGGTGTAGGAAAAGGTTTGAAAATCGTAGTAGGAATATGGCAATAGGCTAAGTTGTGATAGGAAATGATAATAGAGTGATAATGAGGTGAGTAGTTAGGCATATAACAAGGGTGATGGGTATATGGGTTTTTGAAATTGATAACAAGCAATCATAATTATCATTTTTAACACTAAAATAATTTAAGAATTTTAAATGCTAAAAATAAAAATTTCAACAATACATTACACTTGTTGGTTGAAAAAATGTTGATTTGGCGTGCACAGGTAGGACTGATCTTCCCTGTCCAAAACAGGTCCCTTTGAAATGAAATTGAATGTAACAGGTCCCTTTAAAATCTGAAGAACTCTGAAGAACCATGTTTGTGCAGCTTATTTTATCCTTGGTGTTGATGTAGCCTTGATGATAAGCAACCTTTGAAAACTTTGTTGAAGTAGCCTGATGTATCTTGAATGCAGTCTTTAACAGGTCCCTCTGATATTTGTTAAACATGTCCCTCTAATATTGGTACTAGTAACATAGTCTTCTGAACAGGTCCCATTGCATGTTGCACTAAACAGGTCCCTTTAACAAAAACAAAAACAACTCTTTTATTGAAATACTGAATTACTGAAACAAGTTCTTTGAAGATATAAAAATGAGGAGATGAGATAGGGAAAATAAAATGCTGATTCTTCTCCCCACTAAAGCTTTGACTTGTCCTGAAGTCATTATTGAAGTGACGAAAAAACAGTAAACAAGTAGCACAAGGAATTCTTACCAGCCAAAGGATTGGTTTTCTAGTAAGAATTCTGGGTTAGAGTGTGCCAGAGTCTGGTTTTCACATCTAAACCATTATTATTATTATTATTTTTATTTTTTATTTTTATTTTTGATGACTTTTGTTTTTTATTTATTTTATTTTATTTATTATTATTATATTTTTATTTTAAAATGAAACTGAATTGACTAAGGTAGAGATATCACAGTTGAAGGCTGCAATATCTCAACCTCCCTTTGCTGAGATACAGTTTGAATAAAATCCTCGTTGTTGATGGGCTTATGATAGAGTTTCAACCTATGTCCATTGACAATAAAGGTGTTGCCTTCTCCATCAATTGTAGTAAGCTTAATTGATCCATTTTCATATACTTGAACTAATTCATATGGGCCCATCCAATGTGTTGTAAATTTGGCTTTATGATCTCTGAATTTAGAGTCAAAGAGTAAAGCCCAGTCTCCTTCTTTGAACTGTTTCCTTTTAATGTGTGCATCATGCCACTGCTATCTTTGTTTCTGCATTAGGATTGTTGTCTCCTCTACTTGCTACCTCATTTCATCTAACTGGTTCAATTGCTGAATTCTCTCTTGTTGGGCTTCATTGAGATCAATTCCTAAATCTGCAGCCATCTTATAAGTATGTATTTGAAATTCAATAGGAAGCATTACCTCTTTTTCATACACCAACTGATATGGTGTAAATCCTTTAGTGTTTTTCCACGTGATTCTGTAAGCCCAGAGTGTATCTTTGAGCTTCTCTTCCCAATTATTTCGTTCATTTCTATGGTCTTAGTGATAATTACTTCTAATGTTTTATTTGTAGATTCCACCTGGCCATTGGCCTGTGGATGGTAAGGTGTACTTTTCCTGTGCTTGATTTTATATTTTTCTGTGATGTTTTTGACTAGCTTTGAAGTAAACTGAGTACCTTGATCTGTCACTATCTCCCTTGGTGCTCCATACCTTACAAAAATTTCTTCAAAAAGGAAGTTTACCACTATTTGTTCAGTTTCCCGAACTAGTGCTTTTTCTTCAGCCCATTTTGTCACGTAATCAGTACATACTAGGATGTACTTTTTGCCTTTGGAAGTTGGATTGATGGTTCCTATAAAATCTAGAGCCCATTTTTGAAATGGCTCTAAATGTACTTGAGGTTGAAGTGGCATTTCATCTGTAGCTGTTGGTCTGCCCATTCTTTGGCAGCTATCACAACTTTTCACATACTTCTTAGAATCCTTAAAAATAGATGGCCAATAGTATCCAAGACTCATAATCTTGAATGTTGTTCTTTTGGCTGCAAAATGCCCACCACATGGTTCATCATGACAAGATTTTAAAGTATCAATTATTTCATCATTTCTTACACATCGTCTAATAATCATATCATAACTGGTGTAAAAATAAATCTCCATTAACCCATGAATATCTAGCACTTTGTTTTATCAACCTCTTCTTTTCCTTTAAAGTAAAATATGGAGGTGATTTTCCTGTGGAAAAATAATTGGCTAAGTTAGAATACCAAGGGTTTCACTATTGAAATTGCAAATAAATTTTCATCTGCAAAAGAATCTTCAACTGGAAAACCTCACCTGGATTTTGCAGTCTAGAAAGAAAATCTGCCACCTAATTCTCCTTGCCTGGTCTATCTAACACTGTCATATTAAATTCCTATAATAATAATAGCCATATGGTAACTCTGCCATTAGTGATTGGTTTATTCATTAAATACTTAATGGTAGAATGGTAAGTATGTACAAAAACCTCATAACCAGTTATATAATGTCGGAATTTATTCACAGCATGTATGATGGAAATCATTTCTTTTTCAGTGACTGTGTAGTTTAATTCTGCAGGTGTTAGATTTTTACTAATGAAATAGATGGCATAATTGAAAGACTCTTCTTTTTGGCCTAATGAGGCACCCACTATAGTATCAGATGCATCTGTAAAGATTTGAAATGGTAGGGTCTAGTTAGGTCCTTTTAAGACTGGTGTGGTTGATAATTTTTCTTTGAGTGTTTCAAAATCTTGCTGACAATTCTCATTCTAGTTGAAAGGTGTATCTTTTGTTAGAAGCTTAAACAAAGGTAAAGCTATTTTACTAAAATGTTAAATAAACCTTCTGTAATAGCTTGCATACCCAAGAAAACTTCTTACCTCTTTTTCAGTCTTTGGAATTGGCAAATTGACAATGATCTAGATTTTTGATGGATCAACTTTAATGCCTTGAGAAGAAATATAGTGACCTAATACTATCCCTTCATTCAACATCATAAAACACTTTTCATTGCTTAGGGATAGATTAGCTTCAATACATCTCTTCGAAACTTTTTCAAGATTCTTTAATGCATGCTCAAATGAATTACAATATACTGAAAAATCATCCATGTAAACTTCAACATAGTCATGAACTAAATCAGCAAAAATAGCTAATACAGCTCTCTGAAATGTAGCTGGAGCATTGCAAAGTCAAAATGGTAAAACATTATAGGCATAAGTGCTCTAGGGACAAGTAAAAGTGGTTTTGTCCTCGTCCTCTGAGGCTATCCTGATCTGGTTATAGCCATTGAAACCATCAAGAAAAGAGAATGATGATTTCCCAGCTAATGTGTCTAGCACTTGGTCAATAAATGGTAGTGGGAAATAATCTTTGAGTGTTGGTTTGTTAAAATTTTTGTAATCAACACAAATCCTCCACTTGCCATTTTTCTTAGGCACTACTACCAATGGGGATACCCATTGACTGTCAGAGATAGGATAAATAAAATTGACTTTCATTAGATTTTGTAATTCATCTCTAACAATATCCTGAAGCATGGGATTCATTCTTCTCTGTGGTTGCCTCACTCGTTTGATATTACTATCTGTATAAATATGGTGAGTGCATGTTTCAGGGTGAATTCCATGCATATCGATGTAGTCCCAAGAAAATGCTTTATGGTATTTTCTCAATAATTGGATCAATTTTTCCTCCTGAGATGAGTCTAGGTGAGTACTAATATTCAAAGTTTTTCTTGGACTAATCTCTATGGTCTTGCTTTGTGTGTTTGTGATAGATTGAATGGGAAAAATGTTTTGAAATGTTGTTTGCAAGGATTTAATGGTGCATATTTCCTAAAAATTCTGTGCCAAAAGTTCATCTGTAGCATGATATTGTTCATTTCTTAATTCTTCGGAAATATGACGTTGAGAAAGGAACAATTCTACCAAATCATCATTATTATGTTCTTGAAAATCATAGATTTGATTGATGCTGAAAATAGATTGAACTTCTTCCTTATCATTGTATTTATCATCAAGCCATAAATTGTGTGCTACTGCTGGTGATTGTGCTAATGGGTAGAGAGTGAGTTTTCTTCTTTCAGTTCCTCATGAAATAATCATATTACCTAATCTACATCCTATGAATGCATCAACAGTTGCTAACCATGGTCTACCAAGGATGATAGGGTGTCCTCCTAAATTAGATTTTGGCTGAAGAACTAAAAAGTCCACTGGATACTCCCAAGAGTCGAGTGAAACAATTATGTCCTCCAAAATCCCTTCAGGAATCACTTTAGACCTATTGGCGAGTTCTAGAACAATTGTTGTGTGCTGCAAGTTTGTGAGTTGCAGTGTTTTCATTGTTTCAAGAGTAATCACATTTATTATGGCCCCAAGGTCAATTAAGGTGTTTTAAATATGTATGTTGTTAATGGTTGTAGTGACTCTTGGAATACTAGGATCAACATACTTTTCCATTAAAATGGTGTTTGTCATAAGGCCGCCTAAATGTCCAATGACATGAATAGTTTGTGGATCAACTCTTTTCCTAGTAGGCTTCTTGAGGCATAGTTCTTTGATTGCTTTAGTATATATGGGAATGTCTTTTATGGCTTGTAGTAGTGGAATTTTTATATAGACATTCTTTAGCTCATCTAAAACATCAAACTGGGGTATAGATATGGGAAGTTTTGTTTGGACCAATCTTTCTGGAAAAGGTGGTGGATGAAATGGTTACATTTGTTTATTTTTAATGTCATCCTTTTTTTGCCTTTGAGTTGGAGTTTCATTTTCATTTTCTTCGTTTTCTTCTTATTTTTCAGCTATTGGAGGTTATTTTTGAAGTACCTTACGAGACCTCAAATTGATATTTTGTAAAGGTAATGTGGGATATGATGGTCCCTCATCTACACTATAAGCTGGTCCCTCTGCTCTATTATTTGGATTTGGGACAGGTTGAGCAGGAATCTGAGTGGGTCTAGGAGGTTGTTGGTTAGATGGAAGTTTTAATTGAGGTGGATTTATTAGTGGAGGAGCAGGCAATGCTTGTTGAGTGTGTTGGGGTTGATAAACAACTTGCTGCTGATGATATTGTTGATATGTTTGTGAATATGGCTGATGATACTGTTGATATGGATGAGAATATGGTTGGTATGGTTAAGGATATGGTTGATATTATTGAGTGTATTGCTGAGATGGTCTCCATTGTTGTTGTGGGTAACTTTGGTGCTGCCATGGCATGGGTACATTCCAAGAATTATGAGCATACATTTGATCTTGTGCAGGAAATTGCAAATTCTGGTTTGGAAACATACCTGGAGGTGGAGGTCTTGGTTGCCATGGTCTCTTTGCGCCCATGAAATACACATTCTCCATATCTGTGCTAGCTTCCACATTACAATTCTGCAAAATCTTGACTTTAGAGCAATGAAATATACATGATTTTCAGTATAAAAGGTGCAAACTTGAATGTTTTCTAATGGGCAGTCTTTCAAAGCATGTTTCTTCCGACATTATGGACAAACGATAGCCATTAATGGATCTTCCTCTTCTTGTCTTTTGTTGGCCTTCAGAGTGTCAATTTGAGTTCCTAAGGTACTTAATAGATCTGTTTGGAATTCTTCTAACAAATTTCCTATTTCAGCTCTTGTGACACTTGCTGAAGCAGATTTTGTGGCTTTGGATGATATGGCTCTTTTTCCATTTTTGGCTTTGCTCCTAGAATACTTTTCACATAAATCAGCAATTTATTCGAAAGGTAAAGTGGAAATATCACCTTTTCCCATCAAATTAAGATCATCTAAGTATTCCTCTCGAATGCCCTTCAATAATATTGTTCGAGTCAAATCAAGAGACATGGTTCGATGTTTTGATTTTTACAAATTGTAAACAAATCGTTCCAAGTTCTCCTCTAAATTTTCATCTTCTTGTTGATTCATTCTAAAGATATCATCTTTGGAATCTTTCGATCTACAATAAGGTTGGTATTTCTTTAGGAATATTCTTCTCATGCCATCCCAACTAGTTATTGTATGTTCACGAAGTCCCATGAACCATCTTAATGCTGATGCTTTTATTGTTGCTGGAAAGAGTCTAAGCCTATGGGCATCATCTATGTAACCATATGTTCTACATACTATGTCAAACTCAAACAAGAATGAATTTGGGTCTTCTGAAGCCATGCCATAAAAGTTTGGTAACATAGATGGAGGTATGTTTTTCATTTTTATTTCCTCGTCATGGTTTTCTCCTGGTTCTTGAATAGGAAATTTAAAGGTTGACTGTTCCTCCTCTCTTTGATCTTGTTGTTCAAGAGTGGGTCTTCTTGCTGATCCTCCTCCTTCCTTCCTCAGCCATTTTGATAGATTCCTTTGTTGATTTAATTTCTTGTTCAGTGTCACTTGTTTCAGAGAGAAGTTGTTCTAGTGATTTTTCTCCTTCTTGAAATTTTTCAAAATCAGTAGGTTCAAGGAGAGATTGTTGAGTTATTTTACTACTTTCTCTTTTTATAGAGGATTCAGGGAGATGTTTCTTCCGTGATTCGTGTGCCAATAGAATTTGTCTCTCAATGTGTGTGAGTCTTTGCCCCGATTTCTGTTTATCCTCTAATTTTTATATGGTGACTTCCCCAGCTGGTGTTGTGTGTTCAATTTTTCCTAAAGGGTCTGCTCCTAGTGGTAAGTTAGTTTTTGGATGGGGTGTTTTTATGAATCTACCTTTATCATCTCTAGATCTAGACATAAGCAAACATGACTTCTAAAATGATGAATTAAAATTAAATCTATGTTTTTGTTTGTGTTTGTTTATTTATTTATCTTTTTTTTTTTTATATTTTGTTTTTAGAAATCCTCTAGCTGCACCTCCCAGGCAACGACACCAAAATGTAGTGACCAATCCAGGTGTCTAGATTAGACTAAACTTAATGTCAACCAGGCAAGTAAACTTAGAGGCACGTGTCTAAAATTTATAGACCTAAAAGGATCTCATCTACCTAAATAAGTGTCTACTGTGACAGGCTACAACACTCTTTTACAAGAGATTGGAATATGTTTCTTTTCAGAATTTAAACACCTATATCCTCTAATTTAATTAGCTATTCTAAAATAGAGTGTTACTAGTCTAAGTCCTCAATCCTTTTACAAGGATATAGTTCACAAAAACTCTTTCTAGCTAACACACTAAGCATTCATGAAAACCAAAAAAAACTCTTTTAAGCATACTAAAACTCAAATTCATGAAAACAGAGTCCATAGAAATACTGTGAAATTCAATGTTCAATTAACCCTTTTACAAGGTCTGATTCAATAATTTGACGATTGACTTTTCAAGCTATCACCATGAATCATAAGAGGACAATCGCAAGATCTTCTAATCAAATTACTTAACTCACAAGAAAAGAAATGACATCGAACACTATTCATATCTGAAGTCTAAATGCTATGAAAATGAAACGAAAGTATACCAATCTTCACGTAGGGCTCGTCCACGCATTGATGGCACACTAAGAAAACTTCAGATGATAAAAATGTTAACACATAAACACTACAATTGATGAAACGATGGCTGTGATTAAGTTCTGGAAAAAATTACATGCAAGAACAGAGTTCTAGAAAAATAATGCACAGTCTTTTGTTTACTCTCATCTATATCCTTTCTTCACTAGCATTTCTTAAAATTTACAATCGAATGTACATACATTATCACTGCAGATGTTTCTGCTTTTGAAAAAAAGGCTATTTTTGTATTTTTCTAATCCTAACTGATTTCTAAAACAAAACGAAATCAGTTTAGGTAAATTTGGCTTTTTGCTGCTTTTACAACCAAAAAGGCTGGGTTTGACTAGCATTGACCATATATCCAGGAGCTCTAGATTCGATGCTGAATAGACCTTCCACCATGTATGTACATCCTAAATCACATCCTTATCCTCTATTTTCATTTTCCTGCCATACCATGTGTCACAACATAAACCAATTACAGGAAGTCATGACATCCCGTAATTTTGTTGAAAATTTTCAATTTTTAACATAAAAATCCATAAATTAAATTTAATGTAAAATAACAATTTAGAATGCTTCATTAATCAATTTCAATGGACTATGAGGGGTTTATGGAGGAAAATGATAGATAAATGATGGATTTTTAGAAGAAAAGAATGGCAATAAAATAGTACCAATAGTGGTTGAGAGGGAGAGTACATTACCTCTCAACATACAGCACGAGAAGAAGTCTCAGACAATTGTGGAGAAGCCACAATTGGTGAAGTAGCTTCAGAAGGTTGTGGAGCAGCCACAACTAGAGAAGCTGAGAGGAGATCAAGTAGAGACATCTACTCATGAAGATACCTCTAGTAGGGAGAAACATTGAGCCAGGTGGGCAGAGCGATCACATTCAGCCATACCTCCAGGTAGGAGGTGGGGCGATGTGGAGTGATCATCCCAAGGAGGAGCGGCAGGATCCTTGAGGTACCCAACCTCATTGATTCGAATTTTCTACAAGAGCCCCAAAGAGGAGTAGTAGGACTAACTGATTGGGTAGAGACAGATGCAGATGGAGCAGTAGAGAGACATATAGTGCAGGAGTCCTAGGATTGGGTAGAGCTAGTAGGCTGCAACAATGTGAGAGGCACAGGAGTGTTGCACCAGTGTAAGATGGCACAGGGAGGTGTGCAACGATGTGAGATGCATGGGGTGTTGCAAAAGCTCAGAGGTTAGAGAGGGGGCACTTGTCAGTAGCAGGTAGAGCTTCAGCATCAGAGTACGTTTCTAGCCTAACAAAGAGGTCAATGGGGAGTTTTTTGTTTTGAGAGTTATTGAAGCAACCACAATTGGTAGAAGTGTTGCATGTAGAACATTCCAAAGGTACAAGGATCAGGTTTGAGTTAAATGGCTTTCTTGTTGAGAAGGAGTGATGAAAATAGCAACAAGAAATGCTAAAAATAGAAGTGCTCAAAATAGCACTACCATAAATAGTTGTTTGGATACCAGTGCTGGATTGAGCAACAGGGAATGAAAAATGGAAGTGCTAAAAATAACATTTTTATTTTTAGTAGTTTGGGATGGATTCCTATTTTAGTCAGTCCTTGGACTAAAAATAGGAAATAAAATTCGAATTTGAACTTAACATCTATTTGAAAATAAATTAATTAATTCACCATGAGTTAATTAGTTGTGAAAAATCAAACATGAAGCCTATGTGAGGACATGCAACAATTTCTCCTTTAATTGAGGAATATAACCATCAGTTAAAGAGATAAGGATGAGTTCTAATTTGAGTTGTAATTAGTTGGCTCTGTTAACTGAGTCAAGTCTAGTTAGATTGATTTAAATAGTTTGCTTAAATTAATGTGAGTTCAGTTAATTAATGCATGCTTTCATATAATTGTTGCACTTTAGATAACTGAATATTCTCTCATGGATAACTCATGCATGTCAGTTTAAACAAAGGCCCAGTTTAGATCATAGGAGGGACAATGTACTATCAGTTGGATGGATTTTTCCTATAAAGGGAACTAATCCATGGAGAAGGATTTATGTCCTTCAGGATTGCATAGTTAGATTAGATATTAGTGAGTGTGTAAAGAGGCCAATTCACACAAGTGGCTACACTGGACCCCAATCAAAATTGTGCAAAGATATAGGAGGCTTGGAGGGCAGACCAAAGGTTAGATAGAGGCCTTTGACTATCTATGAGCAGGAGAGGCATTGCAGAGAGAACAAGATAGCTTTTGAGTTGATTCTTTTTGTAATTGTTGGGTTGTGAATACGACCACTTTTTAAACACTTATTTCATCCATTTTGACTCTTCTTTATTATGTCATTTGTTATAATTTATTATATAAATCCATTTTATAATGATTTATGCTCTTATGGATGAATATTATTTATTCTCCTTTATTTCTAATAAATTGATGATTATGCATGATTTTATCAATGATAGTTTTAATAAATTGGTTGTAACACTATTCACCATTTTTAGCCTCCAATACGATTTCCAGATTGAAGATTTGATCATTAAATATTCGAACTTAGAAATTCGCTGGAATAAGAAGTGACAGTTTTGCGGTTGAGATTTTGGGCAAATGAAAACGAATCTAGAAAATCTGGAACATGGGTTGGGTCTAGAACGGACCAAATTAACATTAGTCAAGAATAGTTTGCCCAAATTCGGCTTGTATTGAGAGAAACGTAGGGTTATTTTAGCATGATTCTCTCAGATTTGCTGTGTGGCTGTTTTCCAAATCTCAGTTGCAAAGCCAAATTCGCCTTGCTCTTGTTGAAAGATGAATGGAAATATATTTTCTTGTTGATCAATTGGTTGGAAACAATCCAATTTTGTAATAATGATCATAATGTAATCATCACAGTTGTAACTGCTCTCTGCTCTCTGTGTATTTAAATTAGAACAGAGATCAAAGAAGGGGGAGGATGAATTCAGGAGGGGAATGAATGAGAGAATGTAGAATTATGATTTGAGAATTAGGGATTCAGAATGATGATTTGAGAATTAGAGATTCAGAATTAAGGATTCATGATTCATGATAGGATAGGAGTAAAAAGGGATTGTTGCATCACCATTGTAATTCTCAAAGCTTCAGCTGTTGTAATGATTTCACAGTTTGATGATTAATATATGATTTGGGAGTTGCTGTTCATGCGCCTTATATGAAGTAGCCCAGCAACATCCACTAGCGGCTAAGGGCCCAGCCTTTGGTGGATTATGATGTTGTTGTATTTTATCTTTCTGATTTTTGTCGTGTGATGGTTTGATTTAATTCCTATTCCTTTGAATTGCATTACTTCACAGTTTCATGTTTTTACAGTGTGCTGTTAGAGTATTTTATGAAACTGTTTTATTGCACAAGTTGAGATTGAATTGCGTGGCTATTCTTTTTCATCATAGCATAGATTATTATCCCTCTCAACGTATATTGTTATGCTATTCATTTCAAATGTAAAGCTTCACTCTTCATTTCAGAATTTGATATTCATTATAGATTGTTGGTTATTCGATTCCTTTAATTATAGTTTGTTGTCCATTTACTTTGTTGTTCATTTCTATTGGTTAATTGCAAGAGTTTGCTTTTAAAGAGTTTTCCTAATTTACTTTCAATAGCAGCTTTAGTTCAATTTCTATTTCCCTTTAATTGTTTTAATGCAGGGTTGTCAACTGTAGAGAACATTGGTTACTGCTTCCTCATTCTCAGATTGATTGTCTTGTTCCAGTTTGATTTCAATTGCATCAATCTCTAGAGGAATGAGTTATTGCTACTATATCCTCGATTGATGTTTGATGAGGGAATAGTTGGATTTTAGAGCTTTTGAGTTTATGTTGTTGTAGTTAGATTTCTTTTTCAAGCATTCATTTACTTTTGGATTTTAAGCACTATACTACATAACACTACTCTTGAGTAAATAACCGCCTCAGACTGAGTACACTCTTGAAATAAAAATTCATCCCCGGGTTGACAATTAATGTGAAGATAATTAGGAGTTAAAAAGACACCTTTTTATCGCTCAACAGTAATACTGGCTATATTTCCACTTGTATGATAATATAGAGTAGGGGTTGTAGGCTGAGGCTTTCCCCGAGTTATATCTTCTGTGTTATGTGTGATTGATTCCTTCTTATCAGTTATATGTGTTCTTATTGATGTTGCTCATGTTCGATTAAGCTTTCACTAAATTGGTTGTAGAAGTAGATCAAGTATTTTGCTTTAGTCTATTGCATTATTAGGTGATCTACAGGAGGGAATTTCTACATAAACATGATCATATAAAAACACTTTATTAAACAAAAATGCATGTCTATAGGATTCAATCTTCCATCTACAAGATTTTCTTCAAGGAATTTTGCAAATTAATAATCCTGTAGATGAAGCACCCTTATCGTTCTTCTTCTTGATCCATTTTTAGTGTTAAAAAATGAGCTGGCAGATGGATGGTGATTGTGTAATAGTGATGGGACGGTGGGTGACATCTCAAATGGATGACATGACATGTTTATTGTTTCACTGATGATATGGCGATGAATGTGCAATATTGGCCAATGTTGTGCTGCCATGTGGTGGCAAAATTGTTGTTTAATTAATGTTGTGTCAAAATTGTAGAATAATTAACAAGTTTCAATCCCTATAAGATTTGAACTCATGACCTCCATTATGCAATTTGAATGACTTACCAATAGATCGCAAGTCACATTTACGAATTTAATGGAATTTTGGAAATTTTAATTATTCTAAAAATGAAAATTGAAACAACAACTTGACAAGTGGCCAATCTAAATCCAAGATTTTGAGGAAAATATGATTCCAAAATATTTTCCAAATCATTTTTCATATCTTTTGAATTCATCATTTCCAAGATTTTTAGGAAAATGGGATTCCAAAATATTTGCCAAATCATTTTTCATATCTTTTGAACTCATTCTTTTTGCCTAGAAGTGGATTTTTTAAACTAATTTTATTCTATAAAAGCTTGGGAAATGTTTATGATATATATTATGTTTTTTTGTTTTAGGTTGTAAGCATGGAGAAAATATCATTTCTGAAAAATTATGTAGTAAGATTTTTTATTTTTTATTTTAATTAATATTTATTTAATTAATAAATTTTTTATCATTTTTTTTTAATTTATTGATTGATTTTTCTTCTCTACAGTTTGGCACCATTTTTGGTGGCTAGCCATGGCTCTGTGGCAGGGCTATTGGATGGCTATGGCAGTGGCCTCCTCACTGCATTTAATTGAAAACCATTTTTTCATGCAATCTCGCAAATAAGGCTCCATAGAACTTTGAAAATAACTCAAATGGTTATGAATTGGGAGGAAATCCCTCGCGTTAAACATAATTCAATATGTTATGAGAAAATCCCATGTTTTATATTTTTTTATATTTGTTTTCATTTGGTTAGAAAATGCATTTTAAAAATGAGGTTTTTAACTTCTCCAAATATGGACTCTCCTCGCGAGGTGAAATTCGTTGTTGTTGTTATTGTTGTTATTTTATTTTATTTTTTTTCTCAGGAGAATGCACAACTATATTTCATTTTTCAAAATCACACATAACATTTGCAACAATTTGTTTTGTTGGCTTCCATGATTTGTTTTTTATTTGTTTAAATTTGTTTTATTCTCATTTTCGTTTTTATGTTTTTATTTTTTTTTATTATTTCAAATTGTTTAAAAAAGTGATTTTTTTTTTTTTTACATGTCTTCCATTCACTTTTAATATATATATATATATATATATATATATAATATAATATATATATATATATATAATATATAATATAATATATATATATAATAAACATTAATGTTTTTATGTTCCATTTAAAATTTAATGAAACATTAAAAAAAAATTATTCTCATTTAAATTATATATATATTAAAAGAACAAAATAATGGAAGAGAAGGAATCAATTTTTTTTTTTTTTTTTTTTTTTAACAAAAGATATACTAGCATGAAATTTTTTTCTTCTGATCCTCTGGGTCACACAAAGCGCAGGACGAGAGAATACTCAAGTTTTTACTAGTTGATTCCTCTCTTTTAGAAATTTTGATGCAAAACATAAAATGAAAAGAATCGATTGCTTACCTGAAATTATCATTCTTCCACCTTCGGTTGTGCTTTTCATTCATAATCATTTTTATTGAAAATTTTCCTGCTAAGGATTAGTAGATGCGCGACTCTTATTGTACCACAAAATCGCAAATTTATCCTAAAAATCACAAAAAACTTGTTTTTTATTTGTTAGTCCTATTCTATTGAAAAAGAAATCAAACATTCTCTTAAGTATAAGATAATTGCTAATGCATCCCTTTGGGCAACAAGATCATGAGTAGACTTATATCCAAGTTTGAAAAGTAAATCCTATTGAGTTCTTGGACATGATCATAAAGCCTAACTAGTTGAAACCAAATTTGAATGTGATCTTTAGTTTTTTTATTTTCTTCAACTGTCATAGCGCGAAGCTCTTTAGATCTTATTTTTGCAATTGGATTTTTACCTTGTTTTTTTTTTTAATGGATGGGGGTTCTTGATTTTAAATTTCTATGTTTTCTATATGTAAATAAACTTAAATGCAAAATAACTAAATGCATCTAACCCCAATTGAAAATGATATTTAAAGAAAATGTTTCTTTAAATGTAAATAAATAAACACTAAGAAACATGACTCATTTTTGAAAATCGTGACATGCTCTGACAATTTGTGACACGTGCCATGACACGACATGTCATAAAGGGACACAACGTGTCATTAAAAGTGGACACGAATCTGTACCGAATCATGTCGGATTCGATGGATTCGCAATTCGAGGGCCCTTTAGAGGGATTGATTTGCTCCAATTGAAAATGTCATTTAAAAGAAAATGTTTCCTGAACAATCCTCCTAACTTAGTTACATATAAGTTTGCTTCCCCAGCAACGTTGTCAAAATGTTGGGAGATTTAATTAATCGCTGTCATTTAATTTTGGGGGTTTCGTAAAACTTAGAAGCAAACCAAAATATATGGGACCTTAGATGCAACTATAATAATCTTTAGAATATAAGTTATAGAAAGTGAAGGGAATGCAATTATAAACTAATTAGAAGTGCATATTAGAAATATAAAATTTAACTAAGTAATTTCTAATTCATTATGTAATAACTAGGAAAAGTGGCTCCTAACATAGGAGAACTAGAATTGTCCTTCTTCTAGAATAGTACTCATGAATAGAAATAAAAAACCACTAATGGACAATAGCTTAAGATGCATAAACAAATAATAGAAGAGGCTCCTGACTAAGGAGGTCCTTGTTGTTCTTTACAAATTCATTCATCATTAATACCATTATTGGAAAACTAAAATTCAAAAAATCATTTGAAACTAGAAAAATAAATGAATTTCAATTATTACTCATATCAAATGGAAGAGAGCCTAACTTAGACCCTTGTTTTCCCTTTCATATTCTGATAAGATTTAAACTAAAATTCATTCATTAATAATGAAAAATATTCAAACATCTATGTAATTAAATGAGAATAAAATCTATAATGAAATAAAATGTTTCTTTGATCCTTTTAGAGTGAGCTCAATTCTCTTAAGAACAATGTGACAAACTATTCTATAAATTCATATACTACATTAAGACACTTTATATCTAAAATTGTAGAAAGAAAACTTTATTCTATTCCATCATAAGTTAGGACACATGATCCAAGAGTCCTCTTCTTGGAATGGAGGAGGCACTGCTATTTATACAAAAACATAAGCAACTAACTCATTAATGGAGATCCACTAATCCCTCCTTGATCCACAAATCCTTCATATGGTTACAACCAATATGAGACACATATTCCATTATCAATGATTTTTCTGCATGAGATATGCTTGAACCCTATCCAAAATCTCCTTCAAATATTCAAGATAATTCGAATTTGAGGCTTGGGGGCCACATAAGAGTGTCTGGGAACCTTCTAAATCACCTATACATGTCACCAAACTCATTCGACCTTTAGGTATAAGCAAATATATGTTATTTTTCTAACTTTTAATCATAAATTCACTTTAAATACATAAAAGAAATAACTTTGGAAAATGAAAATATGAACCCATATGGTAATGGAAATATAATGATAATGTGATGAAATGAGGTGACAAAATGAGGATAAAGGTGAAAATGAAGTGAAATTGTATGTTAATTTGGCAGCCCAATAGGGAGGCCATGTTTCTAAATAGTGATTCTTTTTAAAGCACTATCATAGTTAAATTTAAAGAGTGATTGTGATACAAGTGAGAAATATAGTATAAAAAAATGTAAAATTACTATAAAATGATTAAGAAGTTATAACATCGAAACTATACTTCTATTACATTTAACTTAAGGAAGAAAATAAACTTTCATAAAACGAAAATTAACTCTCATTAATAGTAAGATGAAATTTGTGACATTAAAAAGATTAATAATAAGAAAGTATTTTATCTTAAAATGTCTCCCTTAATATATATCATGCCTAGATTTCTCCATATTACAATAATATCGATCTCCATAACTTATTAACTCATACAAACAAAAATAATAATGAATTTTTTTCTTCAATATTTTTAATCACAAAAACAAAATGCTAGAACAAATCAATGATTTTCTTATCAATTTTATTAAGTTCCAATGGACTAAAATTAGTTTCATTAAGGATAAGCATAATCATCATCAACACTGTAACTATTTTGATAATATTAATCATTTTAATACACAAATTTTATAATTTATTTGAAATGGTTTAGATGAGGAGTAATATGTTTAAGGTGTTTGATGAGTCACATAATATAAAAACATTTTTTATATTGATGATATTTTTAATATTGTTTTATGTCATAGATCTATCTAAATCCTAGATATATTAGGTTTTGAGAATATACACTTATAGAAATTGGATTATTTTTTACTTTCTATACATTTATAGTTTAAATATTTTTAAAAAATATAACCATAAATATTATATTCATGTTATTCATGTGAATATAAATGTTACTTAAGAAACATATTATTTACATCCATTATTGGTATGTTCATTAGAGTAAGATTCCACATTCTAAAATATAATAATAACTTGAAAATAGATTCCATAATCTCAATTATATTACTAAAATTCAACTATTACTACTCATGGCAAGAAATTCTACTTTCAATAATATTATTTATATTTGCATTATATTAACATTTCTATCTAAATCCATTCTATAATAACACACATTTATTATTATTAATACTACTTACAATATTTATTTTTCATGTAAATTGCATTCTAGAATGTGGAATCCATTTCCTTATCTAAAATTTCTATTAAGTCTTTATTACAATCATTTTATTTAAATTTATAAAGTATTACACATATATGTATTACATTCATTTTATTTTTGTTCGATCTAATTACAATGTATAATGTGAACATTGTTAGTTATTTAATTTAATTTTAGTTGACATGCTAATCTATAGTACTTACATTTAAATAGAATAGTTAAATTTAATTTAAATTATTAAAATATATATTCTTTGAATCTAACCCAAAAAAAGCGTTGCAAGTAGCTTAATCCTTTTAGAACGTGGAATCAATTTCCTCATCTCAAATCTTGGGTATATTAATTTCATTAAATTTACAATATATTTATTATATTCATTTATTTTTGTTTGATTTAATTAATATATATATATATATATATATAATTTTAATTTTAGTTGACATGTTAATCTATAAACCATCTGTCACGATCCCATCGTAATAATTTAAATTTACAAGTTACATCAATAATTTTTTTATTTTTTTTTTATGGTGGTATAGATCTTAACCTTACGCACCATCTTCACACTTATGGATAAATATAATACGCGGTAATATACCCTCACACTATACCGCACTTACCCCAAGTTTACACAAACCATAAACTCACATGTACATATGTCAACCTTAACCTTAGTATCTCATGGTTTCATATGTTACGGTTATAACTTGATTATGTTGAGTTCAATGGAACCTACCGCATACATGTACTTGGCACTGCACAGGTGGAGCAAATGCATTAACCCATCCCACCTACCTAATGCCAGGTGGCGTAGGGCCATGTGACTATTCGGGTTCTGTGCCATGGTCTCCCGCTTGTTTGAACGGATGGGATGCGTTGCTCGCATCGGAGGGCTCCAAATGATCGAAGGATTTGGCGGTCAATTGATATACCATCGAGATTTGTGTTATGGATTCATTTGCAACACTTGGGAGTTCATGCTCGCACCCAGCTCAGCGGCAGACCTCTGCAACGCCTCAGGGATTCAGCTCAAACTCACAGGTATATATTTGCATAACCTTTTCGCTTGTCACTGATTCATTACCTGTAGCAAGGTTATGCGTTGATACAACTCTCCTATTTCGTTTGATAGTTCATGGCGCTTGTCTGACTGGAGTTCTATGGTGATGCGCAGGGATTCACTTCTGTGGCCTGCCACCACTGCGGAAACATTGTGGCCGGTTCCAGTGTTACACGGGTATGTTGTCTCTGGACTAGACTCGGTTTACTTTATGACAGAGAGGGTTTATGCCAAATGGGGTTAATCCCCTTCCTCCGGACCGGAATAGGGTCTTATGGCATTTCTCTGCCTGCGTCTCAGGTTTGGTTTTCTTCTACGAATCCCAGCTTTGATCTGCAGCCGGCCTCTCTATGCGAGGGTTTGCACTTTGAAGACTACCATGGGTTTGAACAGGGTTCTTCCGGCTTGTAAGCCGTTCACTGTGTGCGTCTGCTTGTTATTATGGTCCTCGGACCTGGGCTACTTCTTTTGATTTGTATAAATGAACAAACACTCTCTGTAATTTTGAGGTTTATATAGATGTTTCGCTACATTCTTGAATAGACAGACATGGTGCTATCTGCAATTTCTTTCACTTGTATTATTTGGAATGGAACTAGGTTCTCCGGACCCGAGTTGTTTAAGTTAATCGATGTAAATGTAAATCATTTCGGTTACAGTTTTAATAGAGATTTTCACATTTCTGTACATGATTTTGATCCTCTCTGGACCATAGTCCAAATATGTTAACAGTCGTAGTATTGTTAAATATGTTGCTCGTCCTTGGCTCTATCATTGAATGGACCAATTCTTAGTCTGCGGATATGTACATATTTTTTAACATGTAATTTCTTAAAACAGTTTCCGTTTCGTTTGCTTATACATTATTACCCTACAGGGTTTTTGCCCGACTGAAAAGGTTCGAATCTGTTACAGGCTTGGAATATGTATTGAACCCTTATGGTTTTGGTTATTACGCATAGCGTATTCTCAGGTCTTTACAGGCGGTTATGCTTATCATGTATCTGTGTTTGTAGCTAGTTACATGCCTTATTGTTCACAGTGCGGCCCTAAGGGTTAAGACTCGCATTCGGTTGATGAATGCAGAGTCAAACCCTCTCCACAAATACAATGAATACTACCGTGGCTGGTTTTACCTTAATACAGTAATGCATATTCATGGTTAGACAGAGTTATGTTCTTGTTTCAGTATAACTTCTATGAAAAGTCTTTCGGATATGTTTGTAACATTATCATTTCCTATGAAGTATCTTCTTGTTTACACAGCGTGTTTATTTATGTGCACACTAGTTTTCAGCGCGAGTACTACTCCTGTGATTATTTAAGTTCTGTAACTCTTTTATGGCTGTAAATGTGTCTTCTTTCCAGAACCGTAAGACTCTGTTTACTCATTTCGTCTCTCTGTCTATTTGTATGCTACTATGGTCTCTCCAACCACATTTAGTTTTGTTGAGCATTTGTAATGTACACCCAAACTCATTACCGTAGGCAAATAGGTGACTTAACCTCAGTAGACTAAGTTACAGGTAGGTATTTACATGCATGAATCTTTATGATAGCTACAGTTATCTTAAATTTATTACTTAACAGTAAGAATGCACAGATAGTTGTATTTTTATCTAATAAGGAAAGGCACAGACACTGCATTTTGTCCATATGCTACCATTACCTTTTCCTTAGACTAGAACTCTGTAAGAAACGCATACCTGGTTAACCTGCTACCGGCGATTCTACTCCAAGAGTTCACCTGCAATCGTTTTTGCTCTTATCCTCCCAACCTTGAGATCCACTTGCGCTGGATTCTCCCCCCGAGCCGTCTTGCAGGCCTGCAGCCCTCAACAAGACTCATGCACTACCGTGCTAGGTTATCTGGTCACTACTAGACTTAACCTCTTTTCTCACTCTGCTCTCTCTCTGGAATTCTCCTCTCTGTCTGTTCCTCCACAGCCCCCGAGGTTTTCCTCCCAGGACCTTTCCTTGGGTGAGAAGCAGTTGCTTTTCAGCTTGATAACTGATTTTTATTTTCTTTTAATAGAAAATCCTCCTTCAGGAGGCTGCCAGCATTTCATGAATATACATATGAAAAAATAATCTATTATATTCACTTTCATAATTAACAATGTCATTTACTAATAACAAGTAACCACTCATACAATTTTCACCACAATAATTATTCCAAAATTACAAGTTACCGGGGTCATTACATCTCCCCCCCATGGGATTGGACATCGTCCTGATGTCTATTCCCGTTAAGTAAATTTGGGTAAGCCTTTCTAAAGAGTTCCTCGTCTTCCCATGTAGCCTCCTCAGGCCCATAGTGCTGCCACAACACTTTAACTTGGGTAATAACCCGTTTCCGCAACCGCACTTCTCTCCGGTCGAGAATGCTCTGTGGTTCGACCAGGACCTCACTTCCCGGTTCGACCTGCAGACAACCAATACCTTTAATCAATTTCCTATTGAGTATAGCTGCATAATCAAAACAACCGGATTAATTCCTACCCGCACATCTTTCCATTGGATAACATGTTTAGGGTGATATACATATTTCTTTAGGATAGAAACATGGAACACATTGTGAATCTTAATATGACTTGGCAAAGCAAGTTGGTAGGCCACTGGCCCCACTCTAGCCAAGACCTGAAAAGGTCCAAAATATCGAGGAGCCATCTTGGCACACCCACTCCACTGCAGTGTGCTCCTCCTAGCTTGAATCCTCACAAACACATGGTCACCAATATTATACTCTGTGAATCTTCTTTTCCTGTCCGCAAAACTTTTTTGTCGGTCTTGTGCAGCCTTTAAGTTGGCACGCACCCTTTTCACCATATCTTCCATTTCTTTAAGCATTTCTGGACCCAAACTCAACTTATCCTCAGGTCCACCCCAACTTGAGGGTGTGCGGCACTTTCGTCCATACAAGACCTCAAAGGGACTTAGCTGGGTTGAAGTGTGATATCCATTATTGTATGCAAATTCGACCAGATGTAAATACTCTTCCCATTGATCTAGTTTCAGCATCACATACGCCCTCAACATGTCTTCCAACACCTGATTAACTCGTTCCGTTTGACCATCGGTCTGCGAGTGATAGGCCGTGCTAAAGTTCAACTGAGGACCCAACTCAACAAACAGTGTCCTCCAAAAAGTGGAAGTGAATTTCACATCGTGATCTGATATAATTACCTTTGGTAACCCATGCAACCGGAACACATTTTGCATAAATAGGTGAGCAATTTGCACCGCCTTGTAAGTGGACTGCACATGTATAAAGTGTGCTGCTTTACTTAACTTATCAACCACTACCATGATTGAATCGTTGCCCTTCTTGGTTCGTGGCAACCCAGTTATGAAATCCATGGAAATGGTTTCCCATTTCCACTTCGAAATAGGCAAGGGTTGTAGCAGTCCGGCTGGATGTTGATGTTCTGCCTTAATTTGCTGGCATTCCAAACACCGTGCCAAATACTCAACTACCTGTTTCTTCATTCCTGGCCAATAATATTCTTTCTTAAGCGCCGTGACCATCTTTTGGTACCCTGGGTGGCCAGTGTAGTGGCTGATATGGAACTCATCTAAAATCAGCCTCTTAAGGTCATTTGAATCAGGTACATACATTTTCTTATTAAAACACAACATTCCAGCACTATCTAGTGTGTACCCTTGCTGTAATCTTTCATTAACAGATTGCTATACCTGCTATTTTAAGTGCTGGTATTCAGAATCGCGACTTGCTGCTGCTTTTCTTTGTTCAACCAGCGAATTTCGCCACTTGCTGACTGAAAGTCCATACAAACAATGAGCCTTTCGACTTAATGCATCTGCCACTCGGTTTTCTTTGCCTTTTAAAAGCTTTATCTCAAAATCAAATCCACTTAGGAAATTTGCCCAACAGCCTTGTCTCGCATTCAGGGTAGGTTGGCTGAAATAATGCGTCAAATTGTGATGATCTGTTAATAACAGAAATTTCCTCCCTAAGAGGTAATGTCGCCACATTTTCAGCGCATGAATGACAGTAGTTAATTCTAAATCGTAAGCAGAGTATCTCTGCTCATGCTCTTTGAGTTTCCTTGATTCATACGCTATTACTTTTCCTTCCTGCATTAATACTCCTCCCACACCCTCCTTGCTTGCATCGGTGCACACCACGTAATACTTATTAGGATCAGCTATACTCAGGATGGGTGCAGTGGTGAGTAGGTGCTTCAAGCGGTCAAAACTCTGCTGACACTCTGATGTCCACCTAAATATTTTCCCCTTTTTCTGCAATGAGGTGATAGGATAGGCTATCCTAGAAAAGCCTTCCACAAACCTCCGGTAATAGCCAGCTAACCCCATAAAGGATATGATATCAGCAACATCTTTGGGTATGGGCCATTCCATAATAGTTTTTATTTTCTCGGGTCTATTGCAATTCCTTCTTTAGTGATCACGTGGCCCAAATACTGAATTTCCTCCTTGAAGAAATCACATTTGTTGAACTTAGCGTATAGCTGATGTTCTCGAAGAGTTTGTAATACCAACCTAAGGTGCTCTTCGTGTTCCTGCTGGGAACAGGAATATATCAGAATGTCGTCGATAAATATCAGCACAAATTTGTCCAAAAACCGATGAAACACGCTGTTCATCATACACATAAAGGTGGCAGGTGCATTGGTCAAACCAAAAGGTAGCACTACAAATTCGTAGTGTCCATAGCGTGTCCTGAAGGCGGTCTTGGCAATGTCCTCATCTTTAATCCTGATCTGATGATAACCAGATCGTAAATCGATCTTGGAAAATACTTTTGCCCCTTTCACTTGATCAAAGAGTTCATCTATCCTGGGTAAGGGATACTGGTTTTTGACCGTGAGCTTATTCAGCTGTCGATAGTCTATACACATACGTAGGGTCCCATCTTTCTTTTTCACAAATAATACTGGAGATCCCCATGGTGATACACTGGGATGGATATACTGTTTATCTAACAGCTCTTGTAGTTGCATCTTCAACTCTGTTAACTCTGGTACGCTCATTCGGTATGGTGCCCGTGATACTGGTGCTGCTCCCGGTATTAATTCTATGGTAAAATCTATGTCCCTCTTTGGAGGTAGCCCTGGTACCTCTTCAGGAAAAACATTTGCAAATTCCTGTACCACCGGAATATTGCCCAATACAGACATCTTATCCTTCTGGTTTGCATAACCAACTTGTATGGCGTAGATCTGACATTTCTTTCTAAGGCACTTGGCTAACTGAGAAGCAGTGATAGGCCGAATCTAGACAGGGTGTTTAATCCCCTGCAATTCTTGTTTCTACCACAAATCATCCTTGTAATAAATGGTTTTGGTTTTGCAGTTTGCTAAGGACCAATGCTTTTCCAGCCAATCCATACCAATCAGGATGTCATAAGATCCTAATGGGAGTACATTCAGATCTGCTGTCATTGGCTGTCCAGCTATGCTGAAGGAACAGTTATTAATTTTAGTTAGAACTTGTCTCTTGGCTCCCGTAGCTAACTGTACCAACCATGGGTTTTTGAACCTTTCTAATGATAGCTTATAATGTTCCACTACTTTTGGGCTAACATAACTTAAAGTAGCACCCGGATCAATAAGAACAGCTATAGACAGGTTTGAAATCTTACCTTCAAACTCCACCATGGTCGGTTGATATTCCGCTTGCCGGTCCTCCAAAGATGCATTAATTCTTGGTATGCTGCGTGCCACATCCCCAACGGTTGATACCTCATGGATTTGAGATATTTGGTCAACTCCTTTACGCTGTGGGTAGTTTTTAACATAATGCGGTCCTCCACATCCCCAACACTGGACTGGAGGTCTGGTCCCTTCAATCTCTGATCTGGCAGGTGGTTCGCTGACCCTGCTTTCGCTTGGCTTGGTCCGGAAGGTACCCTTATTTGTGTTTCTGTTAAACTGCCCCTTCCCAACACTTTTACCACCATTTCCACGACTTCCTTTGTTATTACCAGCAACTTTATTGCTTTTTCTTTCATTCCATCTTTTGCTTGAAATGTCTCCTTTTTGTTTGTTCTGCTGGTAACAAATTCTTGCCTTACGAATTGCCTCATCCATGGTTCGAGGATTATCGAACTCGATTCGTTCCCTTATATAGGCTGGTAAGCTGCTCACAAATCTCTGCACTTTGGCCTTTTCTTCTTTGATATATGGCACATAGCGGAGCAGGGAGGTGAAACGGTTAATGAATCCATCCATGGATTGCTGTCCCAGTCACAAATCATGGAATTCTCGTGCCTTCTCATCGTAGAAACGCTCGGTAAGATATCTCTCCTTAAAGTATTTCTAGAACTTTTCCCAAGTGATGTTCTGTTCGCTCACTCCTTTTACAATTTTAATTTCTTCCCACCACAAGGTTGCTTTGCCTTGTCGCTGGAAGATAGCCAGCCGCGCCTTCAGATTTTGGTCATATTCATACAATTGGAAATACTTATTAATGTTGATTAACCAAGCCTCTGCCGCTTCTTCCTGTTCTCCATCGAAAAGTGGAGGTTTAATCTTCCGGAATTCTCCCTGTAATTCCATTTTCTGTCTCTTTGAGGTTTGTTGCTCCAGAACATTGTCGGAATGGTCCTCCTTCTCCTCTGAAATCTCGGGTGCGTAATCCCGTTCTTCAGTTCCCCTTTGCTGTTCCGCACTGGGATTCGCTAATGGTGGATTTTGTTTGTCTGACAGACTCTTCAAGATTCTTTCCTGTTCCACTGTTAATCGCGCATTGTCTTCTCGCAGACACGCCATCTCACTTTTCAGCTCTTGAACAGCCTGCAATATTGCCAGATTGGTACTGCGTGTCTCAGCACCAAGCTGTATCCACAGCTCTGGATTTTCCTGAGGGATGTTGCCTGCTCCTTGCATCTCCTCCATCTTACTTGTTGACTACTAACAGTTTGTTGTTTCTGTATCAATTTTCCTAATTGATAACAAGGAAATCAATTTAGTTGAATCTATTACTTCCTCAAGTATGCACTGTGAAATAAAAATATTTTTTTTTTTTTACAGCTGGGCTTTGCTGCTCCAGAGGTCACAGTTTTGGAACTTGGCTCTGATACCACATTGTCACGATCCCATCGTAATAATTTAAATTTACAAGTTACATCAATTAATTTTTATTTTTTTATTTTTTATGGTGGTATAGATCTTAACCTTACGCACCATCTTCACACTTATGGATAAATATAATACGCGGTAATCTACCCTTACACTATACCGCACTTACCCCAAGTTTACACAAACCATAAACTCGCATGTACATATGTCAACCTTAACCTTAGTATTTCATGGTTTCATATGTTACGTTTATAACTTGGTTATGTTGAGTTCAATGGAACCTACCGCATACATGTACCTGGCACTGCACAGGTGGAGCGAATGCATTAACCCATCCCACCTACCTGATGCCAAGTGGCATAGGGCCATGTGACTATTCGGGTTCTGTGCCATGGTCTCCCGCTTGTTTGAACGGATGGGATGCGTTGCTCGCATCGGAGGGCTCCAAATGATCGAAGGATTTGGCGGTCAATTGATATACCGCCGAGATTTGCGTTATGGATTCATTTGCAACACTTGGGAGTTCATGCTCGCACCCAGCTCGGCGGCAGACCTCTGCAACGCCTCAGGGATTCAGCTCAAACTCACAGGTATACATTTGCATAACCTTTTCGCTTGTCACTGATTCATTACCTGTAGCAAGGTTATGCGTTGATACAACTCTCCTATTTCGTTTGATAGTTCATGGCACTTGTCTGACTGGAGTTCTATGGTGATGCGCAGGGGTTCACTTCTGTGGCCTGCCACCACTGCGGAAACATTGTGGCCGGTTCCAGCGTTACACGGGTATGTTGTCTTTGGACTAGACTCGGTTTACTTTATGACAGAGAGGGTTTATGCCAAATGGTGTTAATCCCCTTCCTCCGGACCGGGATAGGGTCTTATGGCATTTCTCTGCCTGCGTCTCAGGTTTGGTTTCTTTTTACAAACCCCAGCTTTGATCTGCAGCCGGCCTCTCTATGCCAGGGTTTGCACTTTGAAGACTGCCATGGGTTTGAACAGGGTTCTTCCGGCTTGTAAGCCGTTCACTGTGTGCGTCTGCTTGTTATTATGGTCCTCAGACCCGGGCTACTTCTTTTGATTTGTATAAATGAACAAACACTCTCTGTAATTTTGAGGTTTATATAGATGTTTCGCTACATGCTTGAATAGACAGACATTGTGCTATCTACAATTTCTTTCACTTGTATTTCTTGGAATGGAACTGGGTTCTCCAGACCCGAGTTGTTTAAGTTAATCGATGTAAATGTAAATCATTTCGGTTATAGTTTTAATAGAGATTTTCACATTTCTGTACATGATTTTGATCCTCTCTGGACCATAGTCCAAATATGTTAATAGTCGTAGTATTGTTAAATATGTTGCTGGTCCTTGGCTCTATCGTTGAATGGACCAATTCGTAGTCTGTTGATATGTATATATTGTTTAACATGTAATTTCTTAAAACAGTTTCCGTTTCGTTTGCTTATACATTATTACCCTACAAGGTTTTTGCCCGACCGAAAAGGTTCGAATCTGTTACAGGCTTGGAATATGTATTGAACCCTTATGGTTTTGGTTATTACGCATAGCGTATTCTTAGGTCTTTACAGGCGGTTATGCTTATCATGTATCTGTGTTTGTAGCTAGTTACATGCCTTATTGTTCACAGTGTGGCCCTAAGAGTTAAGACTCGCATTCGGTTGATGAATGCAGAGTCAAACCCTCTCCGCAAATACAATGAATACTACCGTGGCTGGTTTTACCTTAATACAGTAATGCATATTCATGGTTAGACAGAGTTATGTTCATGTTTCAGTATAACTTCTATGAAAAGTCTTTCGGATATATTTGTAACATTATCATTTCCTATGAAGTATCTTCTTGTTTACACAACGTGTTTATTTATGTGCGCACTAGTTTTCAGCGCGAGTACTACTCCTGTGATTATTTAAGTTCTGTAACTCTTTTATGGCTGTAAATGTGTCTTCTTTCTAGAACCGTAAGACTCTGTTTACTCATTTCGTCTCTCTGTCTATTCGTATGCTACTATGGTCTCTCCAACCACATTTAGTTTTGTTGAGCATTTGTAATGTACACCCAAACTCATTACCGTAGGCAAATAGGTGACTTAACCTCAGTAGACTAAGTTACAGGTAGGTATTTACATGCATGAATCTTTACGATAGCTACAGTTATCTTAAATTTATTACTTAACAGTAAGAATGCACAGATAGTTGTATTTTTATCTAATAAGGAAACGCACAGACACTGCATTCTGTCCATATGCTACCATTACCTTTTCCTTAGACTAGAACTCTGTAAGAAACGCATACCTGGTTAACCTGCTACCGGTGATTCTACTCCAAGAGTTCACTTGCAATCATTTTTGCTCTTATCCTCCCAACCTTGAGATCCACTTGAGCTGGATTCTCCCCCCGAGCTGTCTTGCAGGCCTGCAGCCCTCAACAAGACTCATGCACTACCGTGCTAGGTTATCTGGTCACTACCAGACTTAACCTCTTTTCTCACTCTGCTCTCTCTCTGGAATTCTCCTCTCTGTCTGTTCCTCCACAGCCCCCGAGGTTTTCCTCCCAGGACCTTTCCTTGGGTGAGAAGCAGTTGCTTTTCAGTTTCATAACTGATTTTTATTTTCTTTTAATAGAAAATCCTCCTTCAGGAGGCTGCCAGCATTTCATGAATATACATATGCAAAAATAATCTATTATATTCACTTTCATAATTAACAATGTCATTTAGTAATAACAAGTTACCACTCATACAGTTTTCACCACAGTAATTATTCCAGAATTACAAGTTACCGAGGTCATTACACCATCTTTAATGATTATGGATTTTATATACTCGAATTTAAATAAAATAGTTAAATTTTATATTTAAGTTATTAAAATATTTTTCCTTGCCATCTAAGAATTTTTGGAATGTAATAAAAAACTTTTCAAGTAGGTTAGTCTTTTTCAATTTTGAATAAACATATTGAAACAAAAAGTAATGTAATTTAAGTGAAAGGTTGAGTTAGACATCAAACAATACAATCATTTTTCATCGTTAAATTTTTAAAATTAATTAAAATATACACTATACATGGATAAAATGGAATATATATATATATATATATATATATATATAATTTATATTTTTTCTTTTATTTGGCACTTACTCAATAAGTAAGTAAGTAATTGTGTATAAAATTTATTAAATACTATGATGGGATGTCCATATTTACTATTTTCTCAAATACGTATTAAAGGAAAGTTAAGAGATAAGACTATGCATATCATTTTCTCAAATTTATATTATAGAAAGTTAAGAGATAAAACTATGTAAAAAATAGTTTCTTTCAAGAAAATAACACTAATATTTAAACTCAAACAAATTCTCACCATCAAAAGTGAGAAGTGACATACGGATATTTGTTAATCTAGTTTTTTTTCTCTCACTATGAAAAATGACCACTCGCATATGCTACAAAACTAAAATATATAGAGATCTCAGCTGAAATATCCAAATTTTCAATGTTTATAACTATTAGATAATAAGGATAGTTGTTAATGATAAAAGTTCCTTGCAAAGCCAAGTGAATTGAATAAACATCGGCCCATAAAGATAATTGTTGATGATAAAAGTTCCTTGCAAAGGAGATTGATTTGAAAGAATCTAGTTGTTGTGGTGCCATTTTCATTGATGTCACCCAAATATACTTGGAAAAGATAAGTATGCTCCTAGGCCATGTTGAGGAATGTGTTCAACTATACAGAATTGTAACTTTTTAATAAATTTTAAAAGAAATAAAAAATGTTGAATAGCTTAAGTGAAATTATATATTAGTTTTTTTTTATTTAATAATAGAAAAAGGATATGTTAAATTGGAAAAACACATTTATTATTTGACACGTCAATTTTTTAAAAGTGCCAGAACCCCATAACTAAAACTAGTATCATTAATGATTAATTAGAAAATTTGGAACACATATTTTGTAATTCAAATAAATTTTTTTTATGTAAATTATATTTTATATTTAATTTATCATTATAAATAAAAATCATATTTTTTAACAACACACATTCTATTTCTAAAATCAAAACTCAAAAAAATGAACTGTAATTTAATCTTACATATGAAACACATAATTCCGATACTTAAAAATGTGTTTTTATGTTACATAACATAAATTCCAAACAAAAATTATGTAAAAAAAAAATATATCATAAATTCCAAATAAAAACTATTTTAAAAAATATATCATAAATTTCTTTGATATTTATGTGATACCTTGTTTGTCCTATCAATTTATTATTATCTGTTTTAAACCTAGTATTTTATTTTTATTATGGTTTTACAAAAAAGTATGAAGTAGCGACCGTTGTAGCCTACCATGGAATATAGTGGTTAAAAAAATAACCATGCTATTTTAAATATATATAAGCTTGAGATATAAAGTAATGTTTTTAATAAAGGAAAATTATGATTAAAGGTTGGATATTTTATGATCAAAGGTAAAATTAAAGGGGAATTTGAAATACACAATATATAATTTAATTTTTTTTATCTTATTATAATTATGATTATTATTATTATATAAGTGGAATTTATTTGTTAAAATAATTTTATATTTAATAAAAAATTTGAAAAAAAAGCATCAGTTTAGTTTTATCTTTTTATTTATATTAAATTTTCTTAAATTAATATCGCATAAAAAATTTAGAGTATTTCTTTATATTTTATGAATTGTAAATTGTTTAAATCATTAGTCATTATGACAAATAGTCACAATATCAAATAACATAACATATAATTTTATATGTTTTGAGCTACCCTTAAAACTATAAAACATTAAAAAAAAAATAAAACATAAATATAAAAAAACTATATTTTTTTCAATTTATGTTTTAATTAATATTACTATACATTAACAGTTTTAGATATTTAATTTTTAAACTAAAATAAAAATATTATTCTATTAACAATATTTTAAACTCCAACCTCTAACTTAAAAAATTAGAAATATATTAATTATATTTTGAATTTGATATAATTAACCAAAAAATCCAATTTTAAATATTTAATTTTTTAAAATTCTATCAACCAAAAAAACCAATTAAATTTATATTTCCTATCGATAACTCTAAAATGAAAATATATATTAAAAGAATAAAACTTGAATTACATCATTCAAATATGAAATTGAATGCTATAATTTCAGACATTTAATACTTCACACTTAAATGACACGACAGATGAAAAATAAGTTCACTGCCTAAACACAATAAAATGAAATAAAATAATTGAATGCTATAATTTCAGAAATTTAGTTCTTCACACTTAAATAATACCACGGATGAAAGATAAGTTGACTGCCTTCCTAAATAAAGATGAAAGATAAGTTCACTGCCTTCCTAGATAATATAAAATAAAGTGTTTCACCGAAGGTAAAAAAAATCCATTTTTAATGAGACAAGTGCCAAATTATTTTACCTAGATCCTCTAGAAAATGAGGACAAAGAGCACAGGGTTTTAGAATGATAACTACCGTCGTAGTCATATTTGTAAAAATAATTTAGACTATTAGTTCTCAAAGCAGAGATCGCAAATTTATTCTTTCCATTCGCAATACCTACGTAAGAGGCAGTATTGGAAGATCGAGTAGAAAGTTTTTGTTCATTAATGGTGGTAATCTATATAACTAGGGCAGAAAAATATTATCATCTACAAAGTTTAGAATGATAATATAAAATTATTAATATAATTTATCATCTTCAAATTTTGGAATAATAATATAGAAATAATGTTATTAATTATAGGAAAATTATATGTTTGAATCGCCTTTTTACATGGAAACCATCACATGTTTTTAAGAGAACATTATGTCAATTATTGTAGTTTTTTGGAGATCATGTATATGATATTTTCTATGATATAAGGGTTTAGAGATAATGAAATTTTATTGAGACAAGAGGCTCATTCTATAGCAGAGTGTGAGGGGATGTATAAGTATGTTTTTCCCTCTTAAAATAAAAATAAACTAGCATTTGCACCACATGTTGCAAACGAAACGCGGTAAGGCAATGTCATAAGAAATAATAACATAGAAGAAAGAAGTCAAAATTTTATGCAATGCATAAGAAATAATAGCATAGAAGAAAGAAGTCAAAATTCTATGCAATTTTTTTTCTTTATTGGTGTTTGTTTTTTATCATATGTTATATGTTATGTTTCAGGGATATTCCAACCAAGATATGTTCAAAGTGAAGGATTTATGAAAATGCTCTTCATTAGGACTGTGGAACCTTTATAAGTAAATGATTTAAATCAAACATTTCATAACAAAGTATTCTCATATCACCTTAATTCACAATGCAATAGATAATAGTTTTTGTTCATTAGAAATTGATCTAATTTTATGAGGAAAGCTTAATAGAAAGACTTTAATAGTAAGGGGAACATTAATAAACTCCCCCATCATTTGTTATATGATGTTGTTAATTTAGTTACTTGTTTCTTATTATTCTTATTTCACTAGTGCAAAATGTCCAAAATATAAAAGAGTGGTATTATTTATTGTCTCTTTGGACCATTGTATTTTATCTAACTCAATCATTTCTATAGCCTCAACTAGGTGCCCATATTTCTCTTTCCATAGTGATTAAATGTCTTCAAATGCATTTCATAAATTTGGTTTAATAAATGTTGGTGGAAAACCAATATATTTCACTTTGTAGAACGAAGTGTACATTGGTTGTGGTAAAATTGTATTGCTCTTACCATGTTATGTTGACATCTAGATATTGAATCTTCCTCACCACTTACGAAATTCCCCATTCTAATTGTTGTTTGACCATGATGATATTCACATCATAATCCTTGTTCATGAAAATATTATTTAAGAAGTCAATTATAAGTAGTACAATTAGTTCCTCACAATTATGAAATTTCCCATTCTAATTGTTATTTGACCATGATAATACTGGCACCATAACCCTTGTTCACAAGAATATCATTTAAGAAGTCAAATTTCAAATAAAATCAACTGAAAATTCAGCCTAAGAAAAGGGAAAAAAATGACCTCTTTAGACTACTGCCTATTTTATCTTGAGAGTTAATGAATGATTCCTTAGCTCAAAAGTGTTGATAAACCCCTTTTGGTGCTCATTCTTAAGCACTAAGCCAAGCTCTTACTCTACACCATATAAAACTAATTATTTTCCATCTATGCTTTATGCATAGAGCAATGCTTATTTCTAAAAATGTCGCATAAATTCAAGAGCAAAGTATGCTAACAAAATTTCTAGAAGTCTATCATCATTTGTCTAGAAAACTTGAATCAAAGGAGGCAAACAATTTTTTGAATGAGCATTCCATCTCTGGAAAATATATTCTATGGTTTTTCTTGTAAGTCTAGAGTTTCTTTGTGGATCATAATTTTCCTTTCGTTTACCAAATACCTTATCACAATCCCTCTTTCTACTTCAAGCAGTTTGACTTGAATTTGTACAATATTTTGAATTAATTTCTTCCTACTTCTGGGATTTTATTTTAAAGTCAAAAAGGATTTATTTGAATCAAAAGAAAATTGTTTTTCTCATGTCCCATTTGGACATTTTAAAAATAAGAAAATTGAATTTTTAAAAGTATGTTTTTATGTCTCCAAGTTAAAAAAGTTGGCCCTCCATAAGAAAAGTCAGCTCAGCCTTTAGAGGCACCCTTTCAGATGAGTAAACCACTATATATTGACGACAATACATCTCCATTTTGACAAAAGTTGTGAAGTTTTTGTGGGTATCTTTGTGGGATGGGAAAGCTGGGGTAGAAGGTGAAGTTTGCACCCCATTGAGGACTGATAGGTGGCACCATGTTGACTTTTCTACGGTTTAATATGTGGCAGCTTATGGGCAGACTTGAGACAACCATTTTCTAGTGGAGAGCTGACTTGGGACTTGGACTACTAGTTAGTTTGTCTATGACTTGGATATCTCTATTGTTGACCAAGATTCTATAAGGAAGGGTTTTCTGGGATTTTCACCCATTATGGGTTTTCCTATTGTAAAATTGTCTCTTGCCTCCTATGCACTATATTTCTTGTTCTTGAATGGTTAAATGCTGAAGTATAATTGCTTGATGAAGGATAAGATATGTCTAGAAGAGCTATAAACCTCACAAGTAATTATCAAGGTCAAAAATTCATCAATGTAATTGAATTTAATAATCCTCAAATGAAATTCTAAACTGTATATTCAAAATAAACAATATTTCCTTATTATTTGCAGGAAATATGGAACTTTTGAAAGTACAATATTTGCATATCATTGTCTAAATTATGTGGAGGAATGTTAGAACTTCTTTTTTGAGTTGTACCCTAGGCTAGCTGGAACACATAGCAGTCAATTTCACAAGAGACTAACCAGATATATGATAATTTGAATTATCATATCTATGCTAAATTCCACCATTCCTCTTGATTTTGTTTCTTTCCATTTGAAAGGAAAAGCACTTTGAAGCTCCAGATGATCATGTGCTGGAATTATATCCTTATAAGGAGAAGGCTCATCTCCTGGATGTCTTCATTAAAATTGGTTACAGTAGACACCTAGGTCAGAAAGCCTTCCTCAAGGCCCGAAAGGAGCCTTCTATCCATAAAGATCTTAAAGACTGGATCCTGGGGTTACACCTCCCCTACATCCAAGGAACCAATGATAGGATTGCCAGGATTCTTAAGAAGCATAATATTCCCTCAAACTTTAGACCTCTTAACACCATCCGTAGCTCCCTTCGATCTGTTAAGGATCTTGACAACCCTAAGGACATGAAAGGTGTCTATGTCATTCCCTATTCTTGTGGGGCCCCATACATTGGTGAAACAGGTTGTTCTATTAATGAGAGGATTATTATAGTTGAAGCATGGAAGGGCCAAGTCCTCAGCCCTTGTAGAGCATGCCGAGAAGACTAAACATCATGTATCGAAGAAGCTCAAGTTATCACGATAGTTGTGCAGTTTCACCATTGTAAATTTAGGGAAGCCCTTGAGATCGAGAAAATACCTATTAATCTCAATAGGGATGACAGCTGGAAGATTAGTAGTTGTTGGATCCCAACCCTTTTGTCTTAGCCTCTTCTTGATTTTTTTGTTTCCCCCCTCTCTGTTTGTTTAGTTGTCCGTTGTTTTCATATGGTAACAATAGTTTAGTAATAATAATATCATTCTTTTAATATCATTAGTAACTTTATTAATTAATAATAATTATTTATTTATCCTAGACCAGTATTACTAGTTTTAAGTATAATATTACTATTATTTAGTAATAGTGAATTTTTACCAGAGAATTAAGGTAATAATGATATCAGTTTAGTCTCTTTAAATATAACGAGTATCATCAAAAGACAATTAAAATAGTAACAATAGTAATATTATTCCTTTAATTAAATTACTCACATTATTAATTAGTAAATTTACCCTAGGCTAATAGTATTGATAATATTAATTTGAAGTTAATATAATAATATGACTTTAATAATATTACTATTAATAATATTAATTTAATATAAATTGAAGTTAATATAATAATATGACTATTGATTATATTTAAAAAAAAATTCCCTAGTCTATTATTAGATTAATAATATTTATTTAATAATTGGAATAATAATATAAAATTAAAATATGGTCTCTTTAAACATGATTACTATAAGATTAGAAATTATAATATTATTAGAATAATCTAGTTAAGAAACCTTGAGCCCAGATCTAATCTAGTTCTTAGGAGTCTTTTTAGCCATTACACGGTCAAATATAGCCGTTGAAGAACCTGCATTCCCTATTTAACTGATCACTCAGATTTGTTCCTCAACTTGTCTTGACAATGAACCACACTAGTTGGTTCGAAACATGTCAACAAATGACTCTCTATATGATTTTCCCAAAATTATTCTCACTATCAAAGTATGGATCACAGAAGTCTAAACTCTTTAATAACTTCTTGACCACTTGTCTAGATGTCAAAGAAGGAAAGTTAGTGTTCTTCATGGTTCCCATTGCCATTTCAAGTTATTTGGCTTTTACACGAGGAAAGAATCTTCAGAAGTGTGACACTTATCTAGAAGTAATGTTTGAAATATGATCTTCAGATTAACCAAATAGATTATAACCAGATTTTTAGAGGTAGGGTACAAGTACGCTATGTAAGGTTTTGTTCATTTTGAATTAATAATGTTTAACCTTTTAAACCATTATAGGGGCTTTGAATATTGATGAACATTGCTAGAGTGTGGAACATGACCAAGTGTTCCTTGAGCATGATTTCCCTAAAACCCTGAAAGCGAAGCTTCCGTAGACTGTCTAGTGTATGCACACACACTGCAATACATTTCAACTTAGTGTTTCTACTCAACATGACCAAGTACATTATGTAAGTTTTTATTCATTATAAAATAATAATGTTTAAACTTTTAAACCATTATAGGGGCTTTGAATATTGATCAACATTGTTAGAGTGTGAAACATGACCAAGTGTTCCTTGAGCCTGATTTCCCTAAAGCCCTAATAGTGAAGCTTCCATAGACTACATAGTGTATGTACACACACTGCAATACATTTCAATTGAGTGTTTCTACTCAACATGACCAAGAAAAAACTACATTATTTTGGCTATTTAGTGGACTAGAACATATTGCCATGCTCCATAAAAAACTTTTAGGTAAGAGGCCATGAGTGAGGGGGTTATCTATTACACTAATATCGTCTAGGATTCCCAATATTCAAACTTGAATCCACCATTTTCTTGCAAACACATGTGCACACCTGAGCCACAAGCACAAGCATGCATCTAAAGAGGCTTGAATTATGGGGGTAATAACAACTTACTCTCATTGATCCAACAAAATGTTGTTTATGTATCATACATATTTTCATACATTATAAATTTTAAAGCATATATATTCAATTTAAGCATGCATAATACTGTAGTCGTTTTGGAAAATTCAAATATATCTATATATATATATATATATATATATATATATATATATAGATATATATATATATATATATATATATATATATATATATTATATTATATATATACATATTTGTGCTACTTGTAGAAGAATGCTACGATATTATGAGGTTAAAATGCCATCCATAGAAAATTAATCTTTACAACATTAACCATTTAGGATGCTCTACACAAATAACATAAAAAATTCAGCATACAATACACAAATAATGTCAACCATGACACCTAAACAACATTAGATATTCAAATTGACAGTTTGTCACTTCCAATGTTAATATGACTAATGCAAATATAAAAAAGTTATACTTTGTTGTATTATGAATTAGCTATGCATGAGATTTTAGCATTGATAAAACCATTGCTCTTACTTATGTATTTTCTAGTGAATGGAGAAACAAGAAAATAACTATAGTGGTAAAATCACTATAATGGAGAAATAAGAACATACCTATAGTAGTAAAAGCATAGAACCCATGCATGCACAATTTAAGGTGGACATTTCTATGAGGGAAAATTTCCAACCGAAAATAAAAGACTGTGCCTTTCCCTTATTATTCTTAGGAATTATGACATGAATACAGAGAAAACTAACTTAGTAAATAGATGATGTGGCTTGATACAGACTTCTGTCTTTCATCTTCTTTCTATGCTTTACTTTGTTATGTCTTCATTGCTTAACTATGAAGGATGGTTAGGTTTATGTATCCTGGAAGAAGCTCACATAGCATCGAGATGGTACTCTAGTGGAAAAATCAATGGTTAGATTGTTGGGAGCATAACTTTCACATATGAACTGCAAAGCATGGATTTTGGATTTTGACCCACAATTGTAGAATTTCAGATCTGTCCTGAAATTGTTCTTGATAGGGCCATAACTCTGATTTATCCACTCCATAAAGTGTCAAGAAGGAGATAAGCATGAAGCCACTTCACAGTTACAAATACAATTTTGTGGAAGAAGCACTAAAAACCTATGAAAGCATGCATGTGGCCGAACATTACAATTGTTGGATGTTACCATAGTGAATAGTCAACATATTTTAACTTAAATATATGATTGTTGGTCAAGCAATATATTATCTCACTAGAGTAATTTTGGTTGGTCCACTCCATCCCAAGAGAAAATCATATCCTAGGGTTCATAACTTCATGGAGCTCTCTCCATGCCTTCAAGGAGGGTAATGAAAAGTGAACTCTAATGTATCAACACCTTATTTGATTTAAGTGGCAATTCAAGGCCTTAAAATGGTGGCCTTATTTTACATGTTTATCGGCTGATGACTGTAGAAGCCTTATGGATTTGATTATATATGGCGCAGTCTATAGAGGTTGAAAGGAATAGAAATGCCTCACCAGGTAATGTTCATGGAGCTATCTCGGAGCCGTGAAGGATGGAAATGAAAAATGAAAAATGAACTCTAATGTATCAATTTATCAACAACTTATTGGGGTTTTGAAGGGTCAATTCAATGCCTTAAAATGGTGGCCTTATTTTACATGTTTTTGGGCTGATGACTATATAGGCCTTGTGGACTTGATCATATATGGTGCAGTCTATAGAGGTCGAAAGGACTAGAACTGCTTCACAGGTCAGTGCCTACCAATTCTCCATCAACTCCTTCTCTTGTGGATTTTTCCTGTGATGTTTGGAGAATTTAGGCATGTTGTTTTCCTTGACTACCACATTATGTGTCTTGAGAGAGACCTAAAGATGCTAAAGGAGCTTGATGAAGTTTTAGAGATATTTTGTGATGTTGTGTTTTCTGGTATGTTTTAGAAGTTATGGTTCACAGTTTAGCTTGTTGATAACTACTTTTGACAACCACAAGAAATGCCCATTTTCAACTCTTGAGTTATACTGCTAGATATTCTCCACAAAAATTTGTTTATTTTCACTCTTTAGCCCTAGCTCAAGTGACTAGATAATGTCAGTGACTCTCTCATGCAGTTAAAGAAAGTACGATGTTGGAATTTATGGATTGTACATTGCTTCAGTTGAAGCCAAACTTTAGATAGCATGTACAGAAGACACTCAACCTTATAAATCTACTAAATTAAGGGCTTGCACTCTGTAGAATGGACCATAATGCAATTGTTGTGGGAAATTGGTTGGAAGATAGTAATTTCAGGGTTAGTTATGAATAGTAGAAAATGCCATAATTAGAATCCTAGAGAGCCTAGTCTTATGTTTTCTGAATTTGTGATCATGCACAACTTGGTTTGTGAAAATGGATTATTGTGTGTAAAAGTTTGTTTTTAGTGAATCTTGACATATCCTTAAGTTTTTTGATTGACGAGTGTTCCTCATTAGTTTGATATTTCCATTGGGGCCTTAGTACAATGATGTGATTGGTGCAGTATTAAACCTTGAGCAGAATTCCAATCCTGATGTGGCCTACCTTACTGACATTGCATGTCTCAAAAGAGGCTAAGTCTGGAGGCAAGTTCCAAGAAATTTATGCATGTTTCTTGAAGCAACTTCCTAGTTTGATCTTCCATAAAATTTGTTCTACCTCTATTTTGAACTTTCCAGAATTTTGGTTTTTGTTGTACTTGGAAAAGTATTTCAAGAAATGGCTAGTTTTACAAGGTCACTTGGATAGCTAGGTAAAATGAATATCTATTCTCATTATGTTCATAATTATTTTCCACCAATTCTACTTCAATATCAAGCATCAATAGTCTGGTTAGAGAAAGGTCTCATCAATGTTTGAAAATTTGGAGTTGGGATTGGAACTTGTCAATCGTTAGACTGGAATTACATGGACATTGGTTGATGACTCAACTTATGACCAATTTTACTAAAATATATATTAGACACAAAATTTTTAATAAAAGTATATAACCATCAGAAAAGGTTTTGAATACAATGAATGAGAACCATGGGTTGGCATTTATTTTGCTTTTTTTAATATCTAAAAACATAGCTAGAACTATAGGTTGGAAACTCATATCTATAAGGGTTCTGGGATGGTGTATGTTCATTGGTAATAACTATATAAATTTAGCAATGAGAACCATTGGGTGGTTGCGGTTGGAGAGAAGTGAAAAGGAGTGAGGGGCATGCACTATATGAAAATGAGAATCTTATTTTTAGATAAGAACATCTCATGCAAATGTGCTATGGTATCTAGCACCAAAGTAATAGAGAATTACGATGTAGATGAGTAGAAATCCAGATTTTCAATAATAAAAGATATAAGCAATAATCCATAGCAATAAAATTGTCATAAGGATGACATAGGCTTTTTTGAAAATGCCTTGAAATGGTTTGACAGAGACAGATCACAGATTCCTAGTAACTCCCAAATTGTATTTAAGGGCAGATTTAGTGGCCAACATAACTCTTCAACCTTGGGAGTGTTAACACATTACAGGCTGAATATTATTTATTTATTTTTTAATTTTCTTGAATAAAATATTCAATTTTTTGTGTTGAAACACATTCCTTTGGCACCATGACCACCTCACACTGGTCGTTGGGACTAGTTTAGCAACCAAACTAGCTGAATTAGTACAGAAGCAATCCTTGAACTGGTTCAATGCATTTAGTGGTTGAATTGGTCAGTTCTAGTTCTGGTTTGGATAGCTTTAAAAGAGTGGGTCTAATCTATGTCTTACCTTTTTCTTCTGTAGACAGTAAATGTGGCCAGACTTTGGTAAGCTCATTTTGGGATTTTCTATTAACTAAGTAATTCTTCTAACATAATGATGAATTGTTATTATCAACTAAAAAAAATTCCAGAAAAGGGACGAGACTCCTATCCTTTATTATAGTCGAGAAAGTAATCACTTGGAATATGAAAAAGGTTATAAGAGGTGTGGCTTGCTAATGTTGCTCCTCTGGAAACTGGATGAAATTCCTCCCCAGAATGACCATGCTCTGTCTCTACCAGTAATTGGCATGGTCAGTTCTTAGTGCTTTCTACTTCAACTTCTATCATTTGAATTTTATGGTTTCATGTCTCTCATTCTAGACCATTGACGACATTCCAATTTTGGGTGTTCTTGCTAACTTCAACCTGTGCTTATTGATGCGGGAGCACCTAGCAACAAAGTAAGCAAACGTGGACCGGAATAGAGGAAACCCTATTTTAAAGGAGAAAAGCAGATTTAAAGTGAATTTAAAACAGTTGTTAACAACCATTCATGCTTTTGAAGAGATTTTGTTGGAGGAAAAGCAGTGAAGGATAGGATCTATCCTTTCTAAGACTTCCTATATCAATGTAATGCGATAGGGGTGTAAAATATCTGTGCTGTAGGGATCTGTGCTGTGAGGTAATTTGTGAGTGGGAAAAAATGTAATCGGTGTGGATTTGTTGGCTAAGTCTGCAATGCCTTAGATCCAGTGATCTTTCGTAAATAATCGAATTATATATTATGTGTTATTCCTGTCTATTGAGTTGTGAGTTTATAGTTTAACTAATGAACGAATTCCTGTGTTGCGTTCTTGTTGATCGACCATCGATCAGTCAAAAGATCAATGGCGATGTAAATATCGTTTAATTATTATATATGGGTTCAATTATAGGCATGTGTAATACGGTTCTAAATATAGTTTAATTAAGAGTTTGAATTCTAAGAGTGAAACCATCAAATACTCATCGAGTTCCACGTAAAAGCCCGCAGACAGTCGTCTCTGGAGATAGCTTAACGTACACCGAGTGATTGAGTATGTAAGGGCGGTTATTTTCAGGTGGTTTGCAGGCATTTTTGTATGGTCTCCATGGGTCGAAGATGGATTCCGTTAGTTTTGGCTCTGCTGTGCTAATGTCACCATTAAATGCCCTCGTTTCCGCTTTTGCATCAACTTTTTATGAATCTTTTGACGGGTTCTTCGAAGGGAGATGGATCAGTGGGACCACCGATGTTTATAAGGCTGAATGTATTTATTAATAATATATATTTGTATTCTGTGTGGTGTGGGGGTTTTAAATCTTAACGCCTATATTGAAATGTTTGCCTCTGGAGCAGTTAGAAGATGCGCTGAGAAGGTCATACGTTCTTCTCGTCAGTTGCCAAAATAGAAGCTATCTGTATTTTCTTGTGATGGTGATTAAAGAATGATTGGTATTTAATTAGCATCCAAGGATTTAAAATTAAAAACGAAAATGCTTCAGTTTAGGCTTGTGAGCCCATAAACAACAGGCCAAGGATCAAGATTTTTAAAGAAATTGGGATTTTGGGCTTATACCCAAATTTCATTTTCATCAGTTGGTATCAGAGCAGCAAAAGATTCTGCATAAGGCGGTACAGTTCTTAATGAAGTATGAATAGGTATGGTCTTTATATTTTGTGTAGGTAGCGGCAGTGAAAGGTGAGAAGATTTGCAACAAACTAGGGGATGCCAAAAGACCGAGTGCGGAGGGCTTGGTGAGGTATCGTGTAACAGAGGAGGTTGTTACTGCAGAGGTTGGTTGCAGCTCACAGAGTTCTAGTGAAGGAATGAAGTGGATAAATTTGCTAAAGACCAGGAGAAGCATATGACCAGGAGGTCATAAATTTTTGTGCCTCGAGAGTCTGATGCGGGAGCACCCAGCAACAAAGCAAGAAAACATGGACCGGAATAGAGGAAACCCTGTTTTAAAGTAGAAAAGCAGATTTAAAGTGAATTTAAAACAATTGTTAATAGCCATGCATGCTTTTGAAGAGCTTTCATTGGAGGAAAAGCAGTGAAGGATAGGATCGAGCCTTTCTAAGACTTCCTATATCAATGTAATGCGATAGGGGTGTAAAATATTTGTGCTGTGAGGTAATTTGTGAGTGGAAAAAAATGTAATCGGTGTGGATTTGTTGGCTAAGGCTGCAATGCCTTAGATCCAATGATCTTTTGTAAATAATCGAATTATATATTATGTGTTATTCCTGTCTATTGAATTATGAGTTTATAGTTTAACTAATGAACGAATTCCTGTGTTGCGTTCTTGTTGATCGACCATCGATCAGTCAAAAGATCGATGGCGATGTAAATATCGTTTAATTATTATATATGGGTTCAATTATAGGCATGTGTAATATGGTTCTAAATATAGTTTAATTAAGAGTTCGAATTCTAAGAGTGAAACACTCAAATACTCATCGAGTTCCGCATAAAAGCCCACAGACAGTCATCTCTGGAGGTAGCTTAACGTACACAGAGTGATTGACTATGTAAGGGCGGTTATTTTCAGGTGGTTTGCAGGCACTTTTGTATGGTCTCCATGGATTGAAGATGGATTCCATTAGTTTTGGATATGTTGTGCTAATGTCACCGTTAAATGCCCTCGTTTCCGCTTCTGCATCGACTTTTTATGAATCTTTTGACGGGTTGTTCGAAGGGAGATGGATCAGCAGGACCACCGATGTTTATAAGGCCGAATGTATTTATTAATAATCTATATTTTTATTTTGTGTGGTGTGGGGGTTTTAAAGCTTAACACCTATATTGAAATGTTTGCCTCTGGAGCAGTTGGAAGATGCGCTGAGAAGGTCATACGTTCTTCTCGTCAGTTGCGAAAATAGAAGCTATTTGTATTTGCTTGCGATGGTGATTAAAGAATGATCAATATTTAATGAACATCCAAGGATTTAAAATTAAAAATGAAAACGCTTCAGTTTAGGCTTGTGGGCCCATAAACCACAGGCCAAGGATCAAGATTTTTAAAGAAATTGGGATTTTGGGCTTATACCCAAATTTCATTTTCATCACTTATTGTTTTTGGCATCTAGTTTGGGAGGTGTTTTACTTTAATCCATCCCTTGTAGTTTTTTCCTTTTCGAGGTATGCTTGTGGAGGCTACATCAATGACCTTTTCTAATCAAGGCCTTGTACACAATGTTAGTATTAAGAGCAAGGAAGTTTTAATTCAAAACAAGAAATTATATAAATGAGAAAGTTAGTCTTGAACACATTGTTTTTGGGAAATTATGTTAGGATTTAAGTTCATCACTGCCAATTCATTGGGTGTACAGGTTTTTATTTTTACCAAATTCTTTAAATGTATGTATGATTTACAGCTTACATATCTATTGCATATTCACCAGGAATGGTTATGTGCTTGTATTGCAGAGAACCGGAGTTCGTGCCATGATTTTCAATCCGGATGGAAGGACTCTGTTAATTGGATTACATGAAAGTGTGAAGGTGGGGCCCTCTTTTGGTGCAATGCATTTTTATCTATGCTAGTATTAAAATGTTTGGGGTGGTCATTCTTTTAATTCTCTTATAAGGGCCATTTGTAAAATATCTTGCATTGGATAGGAGATGTTTTCCTCGGAACCTTTAAGATGTTACGATGCAGCTAATGTTGGTTGGTCTAAATTGGCTGACCTCAACATACATGAAGGAAAGCTTCTTGGTTGTTCATACAATCAAATTTGTGTTTTTGTATGGGTTGTGGACATTTCAGTATGAATAAGTGGTATCCTTTTATCAATCCATGCACTGATTATATTTCGTCATGACTTTTATCTTCTTCCATAATGCATTTCACGCAATCCCAGATAGCCTCTGTAATTCAAGATCATAGGAATATTTGGAATCCTGGTAGGAAGAACATGACTTACTTCGGATATCCACTTGGTATGCATGATGACAAGCATAATTAGATGCTTCACATTCTTCAGTCTTCAAATCCTATGCAATGGGAAATGTCTAAAAAGAAATAGGGAAGGACCTTACCTGGAATAACAAACAAATGGGCAGTTGGCCAACAAGCTTTCTACCTAAGGGAGAAGTACAGGAAGAAAAGAAAAGAGGTCATATTCAAGAAGGAGACAAGGGAAATAGCGGAGCATTCACAACATTTACCTATAGAGACCCAAAGCTACGAGATGAAGACGATAAAAGAATTAACAATATATCACCGTAGCAACTAAAACTGGAAGCCACAAGTGACAAGCGCACAAATTCATGTCTTTTATGAATATAAATTGGATATTTTCCATTCATGAGAGGGTTTTTCTCTAGTTAAAAAGTTAGTGTGATCTCTATCTGAATACTTGTTCACTATGTTTCTTTCTTTATTTCTATGTTGTTATTTCTACTTTTGCTAGAAGAATCAGTGGCCTACATAAATGACATATCCATGTAATTATGCTAAACAACCACACAAATAAAACCCACAAAAAGGGAAAGACTAGGAACAAACATCGTACTTCAGCCCACTGTAATTTATAATTTTAGGTGTCAATGTACACCAATTAGAAGTTTTTTTTTAATTTTCTCTATTTTCCACTTAATATCCTTATAAGTCCTGCATACCACACGCAATGCAAGAACAAAGACATGAAAATAAAATAACAAAAGTTAGATGGGTATAGTAACATAGTAATAAGACATGCAGAAAATGTGAAGAGCTTCCATAATGCATTTCATGCAATGCCAATTCACCTCTTTAATTCAATATCAAAGGAAGATTTGGAATCCTGGTAGGAAGAACGTGAATTACTTGGCATGTCCACTTGGTATGCGTGATGACAAGCATAAGTAGACACTTCACATGCTGCAATCTTCAAAGCCTAGGCAATGGAAAATGTCTCGAGAGAAATAGGGAAGGTCCTTACCTAACTGTTTTCCCCCTTCCTTCCCACTGAAAATTATGTTCATTCTTTTCAATTTCTTCCACCTAATATATGATAATCTGGAAACTAAAACATAACACATGGCTTCATATTCAAGAGGCTTCCTTGGTAACTATTTTAGCTAAAATGAATGATGGATATATTAATACCCCTCCCCTATTTCAAATATAAAGGTTCTGATAAAAAATTTCAAGCATGTCTGAGACACATAAATGGTCTCTAACTCATCCTTCTCATGCTGCAGTTAAATATCATCATCTCTCAATTCCCTTCTTCTTAATGATAGTTGACAGAGAGATGATACCATTCTCTAGGATCTAGACTTTGTGAGTTGTTGTGGTAGACGAAAACCTTGAGAAACAACACTATATAATTAGTAATGGGACCTAGATTCTAGCATGGTAACATTTTGATCCCTCTTTATGCAACCACAAATGTATGTTTCATGTTGGCTCAACTAAACAAATGAAAATAGCTAGCATCCATAGTATATCATATTCATTTGCAGCAGCTTAGGCAATTGGTACCGACATCTAGCAAAAATCACGTGCAGAGATTAAAAAATAACCATTAAAGTTCTTTAAACTCTATCATAGTACAATATTTCAGAATGATTATTGAGTTGTGTCGGAGAGCTTAGGGAAAGATTTACAAGGGAATTGATTGAACCCCTGCCATGAATGAGCCTACCCGACGAAGATGCTGACGAGGACAACGAGAGGTTCTTGAGTCAGGGGATCAAAGATTTCGTCATACCTACTCCATCGTGCTTGAACGATGACGAAGCCAGGCTCACAAAAGATGATGACACAGGGCTAGGAAGGTATGAAGGTGCCAGACTCAAATGATAGGAAGATGTCGGGCTCATGGAAATCAATCCTGCGACCTTTATTCGCTTAGTTGGATTGCATCCCTGCGCAAACAAGAAAACCAACATGCCTACACAAACAAGAATAACCCTAAAACACTAGAAAAAAAAGGGAAAGGAAGTCTCAGGTTCGACAAATAACCTTGCGGTAAGTGGTTCCGTCTTCCTCGACCATCCAATCGGCTTCTGCAGGTAGGGCCTTAAGAACTGATGCAGGGAAAAACTACCAACTGATTAATCCTCAACTGATTAATCATGCTCCTCATCCTCCTCACCCTCCTCCTCCTACAAAAAAAGTGGTTTAGACGGCCCTCCTCATCCTCATGCAGAAAAGGCATTCGCCCACCGCCCTCCTCTGCACAACCCCCACTCCTCTTTGTAGTAAATGAAAATATCCATGTGCGCACGATGGGTCAGATGGGTAGACGGGTAGGTTGGGTAGGGTTTAATTTTAATTAACTAATTATTATAACAATTTTTTAATGTCTTTTTAATATTTTCTAACTAAATTGGATGGTAGATCATTGTTGAATCATTTAACAATGGATTTGACAGTTAAGATTAAGACAGAAAGGCATTTGGGGGAGTTTATTTCAAAGGGGAATGCCTTCCCATGTAAATATTAGTTAAATAGAAAAATTGTAATAAAAAGTAAAATTATGTGCTATGCATATTTAATTAGCTATATATATGACCTAATATAATTTCATATAAGTAATTATATGTATATGTATATGTATATGTATATGTATATGTATATGTATATGTATATATATATATATATATATATATATATATATATATATATATATATATATATATATATATATTTGAAAGAAATTGTTAAAAAGAAACACTTTAATATTATTTAGAATAAAATATCCAATGTGAGTTATGAGTAAAATATTTTTATTATGAATTAATATCGACATGTATTTAAAACTATATTAATAATAAAAAACCAGTTTAATGTATGTTGATAAAATGACTCAATACACTTAATCTCTATAACACTCAAAAATACAATTTAAACAATAAAAAATTACATATTGTTTTTTGCACTCTATAAAAGTTTACACCTAAAGAAATTTGATCCGTCTAGGCTCACATTAGATCCATGCTTAAAATGGATATATGTTGGTTCTACAACCTAGTATGAGAGAGGTGTGTAAGTAGGTTTGCATTCATGTGTCCCATTCAAAAACAAATTAAAATTGACATTAAAAAAAAAGCTAAGATATAATTAAAAAACAAAAATGAATATAGGCACTAAAGATATTTCACTCACTCTCAACCATAAATAAAATCTTTCATGTGCAATATAAGAAATAAAATAACAAAAGTGAATATACTATAATAAAACATCAATAGTCTCACTCAATGTCAAATTTTGCGCTCTAAAATAAATTTTCACTTCAAGAGATTTGATCCCTCTCAGCTCTAGATTCAAGGTTAAGATGGATTTATACTAGTCATAAATCATTACATGTATTCAATGCCTTTCTATCTAGGTGTATTTGTTGACTATGGTACTCAACTCTCATTGTCCACACATTATACATGGACTTGTGTATGGCCCAATTACTCAATACAATATTTCATTATCTTGTGTTCTTAGACACGATGATACAATTATATCACACCTAAACTAGCTATGTGTATTCTTAAAGTTATACAGTTAAAGAATGCAAACTTTGTAATACTAAAAACAAGTGTAATATGCAGATTAGCTACTTAGTACCTGCCTCTCGTTCAAAAAGTAACTGGTAGAAATTATTGAATGCTTAAAAAAATTCATAAATCTAATAATGAAATACATTTGAATATGATAAAGGGAAGTAATGGACTAGATAAGCTTGGAGAAAAATAGAGATAGAGATAGGTGCATAGATAATTTAGGATGAAACATTTTCCCCAACATCATATTTTGTTACAAAAGTGAAGAGTTTATTGAAATGTACTTCTACACATTTTATATGAGTATTTCAAGTTGTCTTGATGGTGTGACCAAAAAACCATATGAAGTATATGAGGTTGTCTTAATCACTTGACAAAAGATCCATATGTAATAAATTGTCTAATATAAAAAATTACAATGTCTAATATACTAATAAAAAAATGGTTACACAAAGGCTTCAGTGTGAGTGCAAAATATTCCTAAAATTTATTTTTTTATTTTATATTTTTAAGTTATGATTAAAATTGTGAAGACAAATTTATTTATTTATTTATTGTAGTCTTATCTTAATTTTTTTGTTATATTGTATCATAATTTAAAATTGAATTGTGAAAATATATAATATAAGGTTGATTGAGGAAAATCATTGAACCAAGTTCGTTCAATAATAATAATATCAAGGAAAAATTAGCAAGGTTAATTTGTTTTCTAAATAGGTTAGTTTGTTTTTTAGAAAATAAAATATTAACTATGGAAAAATCCATAAATTTGGAAGAAATAAATTCCATAATTAATTTATGAGAATACTTCGGGATTAGAGATTTTTATTTTATTCAATTTTTTTAAACAACTTTTAATTGTGGAAAATTGACAAAATTCAAAACATAATTTTCCATTTCTAAAAAATATAAATTTAATATTTATTTTGCTAAAATTTTAATAAAATTTGAAAATAATTTCTAAAAATTCGTAAACTAATTAAGCATCAAAACATTTTAATCCAAACTAACTACAATATACTCTACCCTTCAAAAATATAAAATCCTCACAATTAAAATTTCTATGTTTTATAATAATATCTATAAATCATCAATATTTTTCTATCACTAATATATCTATATATCTACTTATCCTTACCTTGATTTATAAGCCTTATAGACTTTATCCTTACATTGATTGGTAAGCCTCCTAGACTTAAGGTGGCAATGAACATAGAATCCATTGAAAATGTAGAAAACGAATTCAAAATCATGTTAATAAATAAAGCAAGGTTGCTCTAACTAATGAGTATTTTTCCAATCTATCAATACCTTTCTTTGAAGTTAAAGAAAGATTCTGGTTATATAAAATTAGGATAGGAAGGGAAGGTCGAAATAAGCATTTCCTTCTCAAACATCCCATAGCTTAGCCCCCATAGCTTACCCATCTCTATCATTCGACTCCATGAAAACTTCTAGCAACTCTTTGCACGAAATTGTGAGAGACGATCACGTCATCCTCCCAACAAGAAATTTGCAAACTAAACTCATAATGTATTCAGTAAATAACATAAGTTACTTTTAGATCTACTAAGGACTATAGTAAATTTACCATTTCTTATACTACTTGGCCTCGTAAAAATGAAAAGGAGGATTTGGAATTACTTCTCTGTATGGGTTGAACTAATAATAGGTTTTTTCTTGATTATTAGTTGATATAGTTTCACTATTAGTTGATATGGTGTAGGTTTTTTCTTCTTTATTAGTTGATAGAATTTAGGCCTAAGATCGTAATATTAAATTAGTATATTAGTAATTAAATAGAAAAAAATTTGTTTAATAGTTATATACTTAAAACATAGGAATATAATATTAATTGGTAATTAATTATAAAAAAAAACGATTTTTTTCCTTGATAAATAAGATATAGGATTGTAGTATTATATTGGTAATTAATTGAAAAAAAACAAAAATATTATTTTTAGATATGATTAGTGTTATTTTTATGATAATATTTTCTTTCCTTTTATATTATTTTTACATTTTATTTTTCTACTTACAAAAGACTTTAAATTCTATTCAACCAAAATAATAATAAAAACAATAAAAGAGAAAACAACCAACAAACTTATGAAAACTACCATCTACATAAAGAATAAGAATATAATATGATGCCAATTTTATTTTAATTATGAAAAAAATTATTGGTCTATTTCATGTCCAAATGGATATTAATCTTTTTAACCATTTGTGACATCCCGAAACATTGTAAATATCTCGCTGTAATTATTTTTTTTACTATAAGTATTTACAAAAACAAAAACCAAAGACTGTTGGTTGATTAAATTAAAAATATATATATAATTTCCAGTTATTGACTATGGAATATTTTTGTTAAGGTTCTTTCCTTCTTTTGTTTAAAAAAGGGAACCTGGTAATTTCCAAGAAGGGAAATTGGCCATTAAGGAGTTGTTGGATGACAACCCTAACTGCCTCCCCCTAACTGAAAAACACCCAAAGAAAAGAAGGTGAGGAAGGGGAAAAACCGTGTTGAAAGGTCAAACGGCAAAAAGAGGATGCTAAGTCTGGTGGAGACCAGATAGCACTGTGCAACGTGCTTGCAGAGGTTAGGGACTTTGCAAGATAGCTCGGGGGAGATACAGTCGAGAAGGACTTATCTCATGGTTGGGTGGACAATTAACAGATAGCGAAGTGGAAGTACTATCCAGAAAGGGTATACTGTCTTCCTGCAGAGGTCAGGTAAGTAATCTGTTTATTTTATTTTATTTAAACCCGAAGTTCTGTATATGCCTATGAACTAAAGTAAGTGTAATAATAGGAATTACAAAATTCTATTCATGATTTCTGAGGAATTGTAAGTCTCTGAGTAAAGAAAATAACATGGGGTATGTACAGAAAGTTAAGAGTTAGAAATTCTTGATATTTTTCGGAAAGTTGTGATAGGGAATAGGACAGAACGGTCTCGAGTAGAGGTTCATGAATCCAATGGGATGGTATTCCTGTCGGTAGTAAAATGTAAGGTAACCAGAGATTGTTATTTTTATAACAGTCAACCCGAGAGATTCAATACAATGATGATAAAACAAGTTAAGCATTATTATGAAAGTTCCAAATCTGTAAGTACATTATTGAAGGAGTTAGATAATGATAGCAAGGTGTCAGGGTAAGACCAAATTTACTACATATGAGTTACTGTAGGCAATTTCAACAAACCCTGGTTCGCGGAGGTTGAGCGCTACCCAACTCCTTAAATTCTCAGAGCGATAAGTCAGTGGTCTTAACGGCCCATCTCTGACAGAATAATACCCTATGGGTGTATGAGCGATCGTAGTAAATCACGCTGTGTAGTGAAAACAATTATTTGGGCGCATTAATAGATTAAATTCTATTTATTAGATAATAGAGATCTTTTTCCTGTTATAAAAAATTTCATTCAAAAATACATATATAACCGGAGTTGAGGCGCACCATAGATTCATGATAACAATCTCGGAAGGGAAGAAAAGAAAGAAATGTATGAACTTGTACTTAAAAAAAACGGCTGCGAGTCAAATTAATTAACAAGACCTTAATTCCCTTCAAAATTAGATATAATCTTTCTGTCAGACAAAACTTTTATAACCGTGAAGCTGTAATATCCCTCCCTTTAACAATAAATAATAAATAATAAAAAATAATAATAATAATAATAATATAAATAGTAAATAATAAAATAATAGAATTCACTTAAAAAAAATAATAAACATAATAGATCATAAATGGAATATTTACAGAAATAAATAAGAAAATAATATATAATTACTACACTAAAGCTCTAATAAGAATAAATATATAAAACAAAGAAAGCAATAAAAAGAATCAGTAAAGCTAAAAATCAAAGAAAAGTAAAAAAAATCAAGAAGGCTAAAAATCAAGTTGCATGTAAACACATGGAGTGTGTGCATGTGGTTCCCCATCCAATGTTGTTCTATTTAATAGATGGTGAGGAAGATGAGAGGCATTCTTACATTCTATCATTCCGAGATTCTATCTTTCATTCTCTTGGGAGAATGGTATACTAAGACTTAGGAGCACTGGCAGTAGTCGTTGATTGAGGGCTCGGGGGTGGCCAGTTGTAGCAGAATTCTGCACAATGGAGCCTACGGTTGGGAGGAGAGTCGTCCCCAAAACCCTGTTGCGGTAAGCCTATTTCTACCACAACTAAGCTCAGGTAAGCATTTAAATTTAATGTTAATAAGTTAATTAGATATCCGTTTTTGGGCTCTTACATATGGTATCAGAGAAGTTTAACCCTTAGGGCCTATGGGTATCCGAAAAATTTATTTTGTTGGAATTTTAATTTGACTTGTTTTAAAGTTACAGGTTGATTACTTCCAGGAGGCGGCGTAATTTTTTTTCAAACCCTCACTATGCCGTAAATTTTCTTTAGTCAATTGCGTTTTAATATATAACCACGGTATCACATGCTAGCCTCCCTCCAAGCTTGTCTTATAATTGACCTGATGATCGCAGTTTCGGCAGGCATACAACAGAACCTTGTTTTCTCTTCTGTCTAAAATTTGCTCTATTTTCATCGAGATGCAATATTGATTTTTATGTTTTTTTTTTTTGTTCATTTGGGCACCATGTAAGCCTTGTTTTCCGTCTATTGCGACCATTAATACCACCTTTGCATGCACTGAAACATGACAAACAAGCCTTACTACTAGATTTGCCTTAGAGCACCCACATCTGCATTCTATTCTCTCCTCAAGAGTCTTGAAACCTTGGTTTCGTAATGGATTTTAATTTAATCTTTTGTATTTTGGATTGGATCTGTTTTCTAAACTAGGATCCAATTTTGGGTTAAGTGGATCCTGTTAAGAAACATAACTATCGAAGATTTACCTCTAGCTGCATGTTTTGAACAATTTTTACCATTTGCAGGGACAGTCAGCACACAATTTACATAATAATTATGTGCTAAATTCATCAAAATTTTCGTGATTTCTTACCACGTTCCCTGTTTGAGTACTCTAAAGTTTAAAGTTAGTTTTGGACTAGTGATAATCGTGTTTATATCAACTTTGTATTTTAGTAGTTTTGTAGTTTGAGTTGTATTTTAGTAGTTTTATACATTGAATTGCATTTAATGGTCTCTCTTCTAGAGCTGTTGCTGTCATTAGTAAAATTTTATCTGTTATCACTGGGATGCAAAATTATGTATTGTCAGTTTGGGCAATTCGCAATCTTTGTTCTTAGTCTATTGATTGGGACTTGTTGTGATCTATACTCAAATATCACCATGGTTTGCTAGGATTTATTTATTTATTTTTCAAATGAAATATTGCTTACAGAAACTGACAATTGTCCCTATGGCTACACTGTAGTTCTATGAAACAGAGATCTGTAGAAATGTAGCCAAGGCTGGTAACTAACTCTACTAGGGAATGGTTTCAGGATTTATTGTTTTACCATGTTGCTTCATCTATATTCATTTTCCCTTTGTACATGGGATTAAATTTGTGTTGCTTGGATTTCTAACATCAGAAGGCATTTTCCTTGGCCACTGGGATTTATATCTAATATGCATGCTTCAATTTTGGAAAGCTACCCTGCTTTATATTTTCCATTGCGATATATTGTTCTGGCTTATGGTTTCTCTGAATCTTATCACCAATTTTCACTGTGATTCAGATATTATTTTGGGTATTGTTTTCTTGATGATGTAACATGCCTTGGACGCTGTGCCTTCTCGTCCACCAAACCATTAGTGCATAGCATTAGGGCTTACCAATGTTCTGTGTGTCAATTGATAAACACTGTTCCGGAACTGGTTGCGTCCTTTTTCATAGAGAAGTGGATTTCTGTTGTGTTATTCTCGCCAAATGCAGCATTTTGTGGATATTTCTTCACATGTTTATTGATATTTATGAGGCTCTTATACCAATTACTTTTCAATTTAGATTTATCGCCATTGGAGATGAAAAAATGCCAACTTCCTCTGAATTTTAGACTGCTCACATCGCTAAACTAAACTAAATTAAATTAAAGTGAAAGCACAGTTGATAATAGTTTTGTTATAGGCCTGTGGTTTCCCCTGAAGCCTAATATCATTAAATATATGCTCATACATCTCTGATCCTCCTTTGAAAGAGCTGAGGTCTATTTTAGGAGTTGGTTATGGCCTATACTCTGCATTGATAAATGAAATTTGATTGGTTTAATCCTCCTTAAATGTTGTGGCTCAAAACTGTTATGAATTATAAACTTTGGTTTGCAGTTAAGGCATGCTATTGAAGGACTAAGATCATATCTGAGCCCTAGACATACCTCAGATCTGTTGTTTCATAGCCTTGGAAGTTTATTCGTATGTGGCCTAATCAACTAAGCATTGAAGCAACAACACTGAAATTGCAAGACTGTGGTGAAGATCTTGAAACATTAAGGCAACTGTCAGAACACTTGTTACAGTGGTCTATCGTTCACAAGTCAAAATATTGGCACGCAGAGGTATGTTGCAATACTATAGTCATTAGAATTTTTGTTATGTTTTACTTATTTCTTTTTTGAAAACATTGTCATGCACAACTCAGATTATGTTTGTGCTTTTAACTGAGCTTAATTCTTGTAAACTTCTTTTTTTGACTTTTCATGGAGCATGTTCTGTTCTTAATTTAGACTTGTACTTGCCTTTCAAATACTGTAATATCTGTACTACATTCGTGTCCTTTAAGATAGAAGATGGGCATCAAACACGTTATATCCCGGTTCGAAAATCTATTTTGTAGTATGATGCAGGCAGATTGATCGGATTTGGTTGAAAATGTTTCCCTTTCCTTTCAAATGATCACGTATTTCTGTGCTCCCAGTATTGAACAATAGATCTAGTCATGTATAAGGTAGGTGGATGTTTTTTTTGAACCAATTAAATGTTTGAAATCCTTGATGGTTTTATCATGGACTTGTATAATTAACTATCTGAATGTCTTGTATAGTGAGGAGTGGTTCACTGGTATGCTGCTTTGTTTCAAATCTTCAGGTGAGTGTACATGTTAACCTTTCTTTACTTTACCTTCTATGTAAAGATTGTTTTCTAGTTGTAAATCCAGCGCCTGTTCCATATACACAGTGATTTTGTGTTAGTTTAAGGAAGATCATTACCCGGTACAGCATGCAATAAGGTTAATATGCCATGAGATACATTTGATTTTGGGTAGCCTTTATTCGGATAATGCAATCTATTTTTAATAGAAATATTTGAAATGATGATCAAGGTAACATATTGAAGAACATCCAATGAATAAAAATTCCAAACATCTCTTTTAACATTAACAATTCTGGAAATGGTTAATGAAGCGAAATAATTTAATTTGTTGTTTACAAAATTTGGAAAAATTCATAATGTCTGAGCTTTCAATTTCTGAAGATTTTTACTCGATTAAAAAATACTTAAAACACATTCAGTAAAATTCCAAACCTCTGTCTTGTCAAATTCAGAGCAAAGGTTATAGTTTATGATAAAAACGCACTCAGAGCAAAGGTTATAGTTTATGATAAAAACACACTCAATAAAGTAAAATTTCACAAGTCTCGTTTGTGAATTTTGTTTTGTAATGTTCTGTATAAAACAATCTCAAAAATCATTCCTATCGGAATTATTACTCGGTATTTTCTATCTATCTAGGACTATATTAAATAATTATTATATTAACATGACGGTTGTTGTTTTTGAAAATCACATTTGAAGTTTGAAAATAAAGTATTCCTTTTCAATAATAATTAAAAAAATTGATTGATTTCTTTAAATTAGATATTTTGGTAAAATGAATTATTATTTAAAAAAAAAAAAATATTGCTAAAAGTCTCAAAGATTTAGAATGAGAGAAAGGCCTTGAGAAAAAAAAATAAAAAAATTGAGACATAGAATTTTGATATCCAATTTCTGAGCTAGAGTGTAAACCCATTGAAGCTACAATTAAATTGGCCTTAAAATTTTAATTCAGCTCAAATTGGAAACTAATCTATCTCGGGAATTTTTATATTTCAGGCTTGGAAATTTGTCATTCTACTGTATTTTTTTAACAAAATTCCATCCTTTCTGAGTAGGGCCGAAGAGGCTCTTAAGGACTGAAATTTGTTGGTCTTGCTATTGGACGTGGTCTGGGCATCCTCATTGGTAGCAATAAATCCATAGACTATAGTTATATTAACATATGAAATATATTCGTAGAAATGAGCTGTATAGAATACTTATACAAGATAAAAGGGTCATGCTCAAATAAAACTCCATGAGAACGGGTTTTCTGAGCTTTAAAAGAATTCACAGTAAGTGCATTTTCTTGGTTTCACCAAAATAAGGAAAAAATATCCAAACAAACAACTCAATTGGCACACCTATTTCATCTAGAGTTCACAAAACTGCATTGTTTCTCAGAAAAGGCATAAAGCCTTAATAACTATATTTTCTTAGAACATTACGTTCACGATAAGTTTTCTTGCATGGATCCTTGCATTTGCACTCATTTTCTGTAAACAATGACAAGTTATATTCAACAATGTTTTATAGGAATAGTGAGACATGGCACTTAAGCTACATGGATGCTTGATTATTTTTTTGAGCCGCATTACTTTGTTACACGGAATGGTACAGCATAGTATTTGTGAAATGGAAGGGATCATCATAGTATCTGAATAACAATAAAAGTTGTCCAAATAGTTTTTCACATGGAATGGCTTCTTTATATGGGCATAGAAAATAGGAGTGGCATGTTTTGTTTTGATATATCTTGTACTTAATTTCTTAATCACTAACTTATTCATGTGTTATCCTCCTGGCTCTTGTATCATTTCCTCTTGGTTTAGGTTTAAAGCATCCAAGGACACTAGATAATGTGTACTATAGCACTTCCATAGTTAGATTGTTCACACAGGAAATGACCCTGTCAACAATAGGAAGATTGCCGTGGTAGGATTGTTCTCAAAATAACGGTTTTTGCAGATGCTAAAAATAGTAATAGATCTGAAAGCCTTCTTGCATGGAGTAAGGTATCTGCTTTGAGTGATTTTTCTTGTTTTGCTAGCGATTTTACTTGTTTTGTTTTGTCACAACTTTTGAATATCATGATGACATCTCTTGTGAGCTTGGCTTGTTAGGCTTTATCTATTTTGTCTCTTGATACATTTGCTTATCCTTGTGTGTCTGCCTTTTTCTTATGTAACTGTTGTTCCACAAATGTGCTTCACAGTTCCGTCCACCTCCACTATTTATTGAATTCCACTGTCCAAATGTGTTGATGGATTTTCTTATAGTGGGTTTTGAAGAAGTTGGTTTTTCTGGGATAAAGATGCTTCTTGATGTCAGACAAAGAGGTGTTGACGACATATCATTTTGAGTTATGGCTCGAGCAAAGCCCGATGAGGTGGGGGACAAACAAATTGAGCTGAGAGAGCTTCAAAGTAGCATATCCATGTTTTTCTGGCTACTCAAGTTTCAAATTGGTGGTAATCATTATTGCTGAACATTAAGTGACATTATCGTAATGGGTACTTCTTGTATTAGTCATCATACTCTGTAGATGAAGTGGATCGAGTCCTCGTACATGTCTGGATCATGGACATTCCATTTATATTATTATTATTGCCACCAAAGCCTCATCTATGTGTTCAACTCGACCATTTCTATCTCATCTTGATTTTGAAACTGTACTTCATTAACAGACTTGGCTATTGCTTGTCTATCTTCATGTAGGTTCATTGAGTCATTCTAATTAGTAGCTTTATAAATTACGTTGTATTCATGAACCAACATCTCATCCTGAACAAATCCTGTTGATAACACATCTATCTGCAAACAATTTAACCATTCAATTCCCACGTAATTCGAATGAGGAATCGCGCGTAGCTTTCCATGGATTCAATTAATCAATGGGTGAATCTTTCTGCAGATAGATGAATCTTTTTACAGTTAGTTATACCTCCACATCTATATTTTATTCTGCTATTGCGCTCAACATTTGATAATCCATTTACATCAGTGGGGTACACTCATTTCATTGTCTGTTAATTTTGTGGGTCTAGTACCGCTTTGCTTTTTCAGATTTTGGACACTGGAGGTGCGGCTGATCAAGCTATATAACAAGTCTGTAAATTTGTAAGTGTATATCGCAAGATTGCAGGTATCTAAATGTTTCAAATCACAATATGAGGTTGATCAGTATGGATAGATTTCTCGACAAGTTTACAATTTTCTATCTTAGGCAGGCAATTTTACGCCTAATGGTATTGTAATTTAAGGGATTTGAAATGGTGTTTCCTTCGCGGGTGCGCTTGCAGGCAGACCATATAATTAATAAAATGATTATTTTTTTTGTATTGGGGAGGCATGACCTTCCTCGTCATCCGATCCGGTTCTGGGTCGGGTGGCAGTGTCTTTTCTTTATGGTGTGGAATATTTTTATGCTTGATTCATAAATTTTATGACTAAACATCAATAAAACTTTTATACTGTGACATGGAAATAGTAACTGAATGTGAGGAAAATGTCACTTTAGTTTTACTTTGCTTGGTCATATGACTTTGTTCAAAGCATATAATAAATCATCCGATAGTACTAGTTTTTCTTCATAAAAAGGTTTACATGGGTTATCCAGAAAGCTCCACTATATAATTATGTTGTCCAATCATGAGGACTATTCATGACCAGTTTCTTCATGGGCCTTAACTGGTTAAAAGACATGCACTTTGTAGATAATATACTTTCCACAGGATTGATGCTAATCTTGTAATAGGAAAAGGATTCTTTAGTCACGAGACTCGAAGCACTTCTTCGACTTTTGGTGGATATTGAACCACATCTCCGTGATTGATAGAATCTAGATCATTAATGCTCCTTATCTTGCATTCAATAATCATTTTAAAGGTAAATTAGTGGATGGATTGGATCATCTAGTGACTCACATGACATTGCAGTTTTTCTTTAATTAGCTATCCAATCTGGTATCTAAGGACAACTATATTCTTAGCAATAAGCTACAACAATCGGATTCTTGACAGCAGAATAATGTTAGTATAACTTAAAGTCTAGTGCATTCATTAGTTCCTCATTGCTTTCTCATGCATATTCTTTGGTTTTCAGTTCACATTAATATCTCATTATATGGTATGACATAATTAAGATATACTTTTATGATTCAGTAATTCATTGGAAAAGTATGTAATCCTATAATCTTGATATGGTATACTGGCATGCTGGTGCAACTACTCACCACTGGTTCGCTTTACAAACACATTTTAAATAGCACTTACCTTTAGTGATCATTTTTCACCTGCATCTATGATTCAGTCAGATCTAAAAACACAGAAATAAAATTCTGTGAATGTTGATCATATTATTCACTAATTATTTGTTCGATTACTGCCCTTTAGCAATAGTAGTTGCTTGGCATTTTCTGGTCCATTATTGCAAGAACACAACTCTCTTAATATGATCTTCTAATAAATTTCATTTTGCATTACAATTTCCATTCAGATTACATGTATTTGCTCATATCATTTGTATGTTGAACATCATCAAGCTACAAGATGGTATATTTAGTCTCAGTGGCAATCCATACAGATTTGGATTAAAGTTCAGATGAGGAGTATAATGTTACATGACGTTCGTAATGGTTAAAGTTGTCTAAACAGAAATGGGAAGAAGAAACTTGCAAATTTTTGGTAACTAATGATAGTTCACGTGATTATGGCCACCTTGGGTCAAATATTTAAGGTCATAACGAAGAAATATCACAACAAAGATAATAAATTAGTAAGAAGAAACAACCTCTTTTGGGGCATAAACGAAGAGTATTGTGGTATTTTGAAAATAATGGAAGAATTTGGTTACTTGGTATTCTAAAGGTATCACTGTAAGGTCTATCTAAGGAGGATACACCTAAAGAAGAAATATTGGCAATCAACCAATGAAGTTTAATAATTATGGTAATAATCTTACGGAACTTGGACGGTATGATAAAATGATGGGAATGGATAAGTGTGCACATGACAACATCTATAAAAATTTTCCTTCTAATGGGAGAGCCACATTGTAAAGTTTTCCATAGGTGACTCACTATATGAATGAATTATGGACAACAAGGCGTATGGTAAGGTAATTTTATTATGTGGATAAGCGGATTACATATATCTTCTTGAAATTATTTTTCAGATATTACCCAAGTTGGGAAGAGTAATGATGACCAAGTAATGATAACTTGGAAGATATAGGAAGGAATGTTTTCCAACTTGAATGAAGATACTATTTAAAGAGTCTTTTTCCCAACTGGAGGAAGGGGTCAATTTATGATTAAGCAAACAATTGGTATCGAACGTGACAAACTCGATGAGATAAGAAAATAATTCTTTGAAGTACTAACTGTTAAATAAGTCAACATTGGTCCAAAAATCCCGTGCAAATCAATTAAGCATGATATATAGTTAAATCATGATGGAAATAGTATTTGCAATAGCGATATTGGGATCAGGGATTTTAATTTTGAGATAATGATGGTATCACTAGTAATGAATTTCACCAAAATTTCATTTGGGAAGGAAGAATATATGCCGAGAGATTAAGACTCAAGATGGTAATTATGAAATTTAACGATTTACTTCGAAGATGATACCATTGGTGTAAGTGATCAACTACCTAGTAGAAAGAAGTCAAAATGATTGTTGAAAAGTGATTGACACCTTGATGAAAACATACTGACGATGTTTCACGATATCATGGTAGGAAGATAATGATGTACATATGGTTGTTATAGTGATAAGGTATCTATACGATAATAGCGATATGCATAGGAATTCTGACATTATGTCAAGTTATATTGACATTTTCATGATAAGTATTTAATGTTCAATACTCATGACAATACGATATGCCTAACGTGACATAAAAATTATAATGTTATAATATGAGGATTACTGACATGTGGTTCATTTATGTTAACGCATGATATGTCTTGATATAATAATGTAATGGTATAACCGGAGCATGCGATAGTTCCATGCCATGCGTAAGCATGCAGTTCCTTGCAAGAGTTGGCACGTGGATTATTCCTATCATACTATGATGGTATGGTTAATGCATTGGATGCATGTTGAGATGTGATGATTCACGGGACTCCACAAATAGGCCAAGAGGGCCAGTTTATTTGATGATCTCGTGCAAGCCCATACGCACGAGGGAGAAAAAGTAACACCATATGGGCTGGGGACAAAACTCAATCAACACTACATATGCCAGTGGTTCCTTTTTCTTGTGTATAGCTCTTGAAGAGCTATGGGACCATCTTGAGAAGGCTTGGTGCCTGATGATTCCAGGCTTGGTGCCTGATGTTCCAGACTAGGTGCCTGTTGGGATGCCCAAGTCTGGAAGGGATGTAAAGGACTTCGATGCCTGGGGCTGTGTGCCTTAGTAGTTGTGGAGGGAGTGGGCCAGCCTGCGAGATGCCCGGGGTCATTGAGTACCAGACCAGATGCCTGCCTTGGGGCAGATGAGGTCACCGAATGCCTGCCTTGGGGCAGATGAGGTCACCGGATGCCTGCCTTGGGGTAGATGAGGTCTGAGTCAGGCACGAGCCTTGGGGCCAGCCTTGGACTAGGATACAGATCGGGTCAGGCTTAGCCTGGTGCCGAAAGTGGGAAAAGGATAGAGATTCCTTGAGATTTCCCAGGGTGTTGGGGACTTTCGATGCCTTCTGGTTATACTAGTTCAGCAGAGGTTGTTGGCAACATGAAGCAAATAAAATAATAAATAATAAATAATAAAAATAATACACAATAACTTCGGGACGAA
>APFE031231545.1:69216-82722 GCA_000404065.3 Pinus taeda
AAATAAAAATAATAAAAATAGTAATAACTACACTAAAAGCTCTAAATAATAATAAATAGTAATAAAATAAAGAAAGCAATAAAAAGAATCAAGAAAGCTAAAAAAATCAAAAGAAAAGAAAGGAATAAAACAAGAAAGCTAAAAAATCAAGTTGCATGTAGACACATGGAGTGTGTGCATGTGGTTCCCCATCCAATGTTGTTCTATTTAATAGATGGTGAGGAAGATGAGAGACATTCTTGCATTCTATCATTCCGAGATTCTATCTTTCATTCTCTTGGGAGAATGGTATACTAAGACTTAGGAGCACTGGAAGTAATCGTTGATTGAGGGCTCGGGGGTGGCCAGTTGTAGCAGAATTCTGCACAATGGAGCCTACGGTTGAGAGGAGAGTCGTCCCCAAAACCCTATTGCGGTAAGCCTATTTCTACCACAACTAAGCTCAGGTAAGCGTTTAAATTTAATGTTTATAAGTTAATTAGATATCTGTTTTTGGGCTGTTACAGAAGCAAACAATATAATAGCCAAAAATTCTCATGAGGAAAATGGCCGTGGACATTTAACCAGATACAAAAAATCCACTGTGCATACGAATTAACCAAAACAGGAATGAAAAACAAGAAAATTAACTCAGACATGATCTGTAAAATCTTTACGCACATGTTCATTCCAATTTCATCCTCTGTATAATAACAATCGAGAAGAGAAGTAATTGCTATACTCATAGAGGCTTAACATATTCTTTATAGTAATTAATATTGAGCCGTAGCTGAAATAGTTAAACAATAAATTGTCCAACCAGAGCTCAGTCTCTACAAAACCTAATACTAGATAGCGAAATAATATGGAAAATAACAGAGCAAGTACCAACATGAAATAAAATCCCTCAGATATGGGGAATTACTAAATCCTTAAAGGCAACCAAAACCTAGTAGTATGTCAAAACAAATTCATTACAAGTTTAAACAATAGGGGAAGTTACTTTTAGCGACCTCATAACAAGACTGCCGAGAGCCCAAGTTCCTTGTTCCAGTTGAAATAAATAAACAAAAGAGACAGTACTCTTATCACTCAGGCTTATGCCTGTAAACTAAAATATTTAACAAGAACAAGACCCAATATCCAATAAAATTATGGAACCCTTCCATCGATGCAGAGTTCATTCTTGTAGAGCGCTTACCCGGGTAAGAGTGAGCGACTCGTCTGCATGTAGAAAAGATACCCAGAAACCACTGCATCCCCTCTGCTCCTGCAACAAGTTTGCCGAGATTAGCATAGAAAAATGAAGGGAAACCATAAAAAATATTGAGACCAGCCGCGAAGAGGAAAATAAGACATACAATAACCTGGTAAACATGGAGTTATACAAATGCTGGAAGCCTATGCCGCATCGTGCCACCAAGTTCCCAGCTCGGCCACCCGAATGTAGTGTTGGAATAGAGAAGACATCACAGAGCAAAGCAAACACCAAAGGCCAAGGAAGAATGAGCCTTTTCCCTCAAAAAGGCGGTGGTATACCCTTCTCAACACAAATGAACGGTTGGATCGGCATCACTACTCTCTACTGTTGATGGACTGGAGGAATCCCAAGGCCGCGAGTTCCAAGGACTTACCTGTCACACCACATCAAGCAGACGAGCAGTGATTAATGCGTTATGGAAAGAACTCGATGCAATTCGGATAACCATACAATCTTGACAGTGCAGAAGGATGACACAATATGAATAAAATAAGAAACCCAATGAATCTGAACAACTATGTAATCGATATGGTGCAGAGAGCATTTAACATTGGAGTAAATATGTGACAGTTCAATAAGGAATGTGCCTTCAAAATGGAGTGGACTATGTACTCGCGCCAAGGTTGACACATCAGCTGTATAGCTAGATGGGTTATCGACTTGTGGTGGCGATTAGAATAGTAATTAATATTTTGTATTTTTCGTTTACTCAATGTTACTATATAAAAAAAAAAAAATTATGGGGAGGAATTGTTACAAGTGGTATCAGAGGATAAAACTGAGCAGATAGGAAAATGTCATAACATCATAGCAAAAAAAAAAAAAATTGTTTTCATAAAAAAAATAAAAACAAAATTATTGTCACAGTCGTCATTCATGTATATTTGCAATGAAAAAGTTAATATTGCTGACTACTCTGTTGGTTCCATCTTATGTTAAAACTCAGGACAGCAAGGGAGAGGCAGCAGACATTAAGTATGTGAAGAGTTTGCAGCGCCCCGCATAGATCTACAGTGGGTCAAGGACCTGCACTAAACCCTAGGGATAACCCAAAGCTGTGGGTACAGCTCGGGGAGGAGACACGTAGCACGAACCTGGAAATATTAGAGACGGTACAGGAACTAAAGAATGAAATGGCTCGATTACGAGAAGATAATGCCCATCTAACGTTGGAACAAGAAAGGATTTTAAAAAGTTTATCTGACAAACAGAACCCGCCCCTAGCTAACCCCAGTATAGAGCAGCAGAGGATGTCAGAAGAACAACACCATCACACAGAGTCTAAGAGATCAGAAGAGAGGGAGGAACGGTCTGATAATGCATCTGAATAATAGACCTCAAAATGGCAACGAATAGAGTTGCAAGGGCAATTTCGAAAAACTAAACCTCCGCATTTTGACGGGGAACAGGAGGAAGCGGTTGAAGCATGGTTAATAAACATGAATAAATATTTTCAGCTATATGAATATGATCATAACCTGAAGGCACGATTGGCTATCTTCCAGTTACAGGGGAAGGCGACCCTGTGGTGGGAGGAAGTTAAAATCGTAAAGGGGGTGGGCGAACAGACCATAACTTGGGAAAATTTTCCGAAATACTTTAAAGAAAGATATTTAACTGAACGTTTCTATGATGAAAAGGCAAAGGAATTTCATGACTTGTGATTGGGACAGCAGACTATGGACAAATATATCACCCGTTTTACTTCCCTGCTTCGTTATGTGCCTTACATTAGAGAAGAAAAAGCTAAGGTGCAAAGATTTGTTAGTAGTTTACCCCTGTACATACGAGAAAGGACTGAGTTTGACAATCCTAGAACCATGGATGAAGCCATCCGCAAGGCCAGAATCTGCTATCAGCAGAATAAACAGAAAGGAGAAGCCCCGAATAAAAGATGGAATGAGAAAAGAGGTAATAAGGTAGTTGGGGGCAGCAAAGGAAATCACAGCGGAGGAAGTAAGGGAATTAGCAAGGGACAGAACATCAAAAATATGTAGAGAAGTTCATTTAAATCTAAACCAGCTAGCGAGTCCAGAATGAATGAACAACCTACCAGATTGGAGGGTGAAGGGGTAGCTCGACCCCCAGTACAATGTTGGGGTTGTGGAGGACCTCACTACATCAAAATTGTCCGCAGTGAAAGGGAAATGAGAAGGTATCCCAAATCCATGAGGCATCAATAGTTGGTGATATGGGACGTAGCATGCCAAGGATAAATGTAGCACTAGACGATCGTCAGGCGGCATATCAACCGACCATGGTGGAAATCAAAGGTAAAATTTCAAACCTTTCTGTAGTTGTTTCAATTGATCCAGGAGCCACCTTAAGTTATGTTAGTCCAAAGGTAGTAGAATATTGTAAAATACAGCCTGTTAAATTCAAGAATTCATGGCTAGTACAGCTAGCTACAGGGGCCAAGAGGTGAGTACTGGCAAAAATTAACAACTGCCCTTTAACAATAGCAGGACAGTAAATAGTAGCAGATTTAGATGTGCTTCCTTTGGGTTCATACGATGTGTTGATCAGTATGGACTGGTTAGAAAAACACTGGTCTTTAATAAAGTGCAAAACAAAGACCATTAATTATAAGAACGAATTTGGTGAAAGACAGGAGATACAAGGGATCAAGCAACCGGTGCAAATTCGGCCAATAACAGCATCCCAGTTGGCAAAATGCCTAAGGAAAGGTTATCAAATTTATGCTATCCAAGTGGGCTATGCTGATTCAAAGAATAAAACAGCCACCCCGGACAACATTCCTATGATACAAGAGTTTGCGGATGTATTTCCAGAAGAGATTCCCGGACTGCCACCTAAGAGGGATATAGACTTTACCATTGAATTAATACCAGGGGCAGCACCAATATCGCAAGCACCCTATAGAATGAGCGTACCTGAGTTAAAAGAAATAAAGATGCAACTACAAGAACTGTTAGACAAGCATTATATTTGCCCCAGTGTATCTCCATGGGGAGCCCCAGTGTTATTTGTTAAGAAAAAAGACAGAACTCTTGATCGTTAGTTGAATAAGCTGACGATCAAGAATAAATATCCTCTACCTCGAATTGATGAACTTTTTGATCAAGTAAAGGGTGCAACGGTGTTTTCCAAGATTGATTTGTGCTCAGGTTACCACCAGATCAGGATTAAGGAGGAAGACATCGCTAAAACAGTTTTCAGAACAAGGTATGGGCACTACGAGTTTGTGGTGCTACCTTTTGGGTTAACCAATGCCCCTGCCACTTTCATGTGTTTAATGAACATCGTGTTTCATCAATTTTTGGACAAATTTGTGTTGATATTCATCGATGACATACTGATATACTGTCGCTCTATTGAAGAGCACAAAGAACACCTCAAACTGGTACTACAAACCCTCCGAGAACACCAGCTATATGGTAAGTTCAGTAAGTGTGATTTCTTCAAGGAAGAAATACAATATTTGGGCCATATAATCATCAAAAAGGGGATTGTAGTAGATCCTGAAAAGATAAGGACCATCATGGAATGGCCCATACCAAAAGATGTAGCGGATATCAGATCCTTTATGGGTTTAGCCGGCTATTACAGATGATTTGTGGAAGGTTTTCAAGAGTAGCATACCCTATCACCCCCTTACAGAAAAAGGGAAGCGCATTCAAATGGACCCCGAAATGCCAAAAAAGCTTTGAGCAACTTAAGCATCTGCTCACCACAGCACCCATCTTGAGTATAGCTGACCCTAATAAGGACTATGTGGTGTGCACTGATGCAAGCAAGGAAGGGGTGGGAGGTGTGTTAATGCAGGAAGGAAAAGGGATTGCTTATGAATCAAGGAAGTTAAAGGAGCATGAGCAAAAGTACTCTGCTTATGACTTAGTGTTAATAGCCGTCATACATGCACTCAAGATGTGGTGACATTATCTCATGGGGAGGAAATTTTTATTACTAACAAATCATCACAGTCTGACTAGTTATTTCAGTCAGCCCGCACTGAATGCGAGACAAGCACTCTGGGTAGATTTCCTAAGTGGGTTTGACTTTGATATTGAACACTTGAAAGGGAAAGAAAACTGGGTGGCCGACGCTTTAAGTCGGAAGGTACAATGTTTGTATGAAATCTCCTCCAGTGAATGGAAAAATCCTTTCAAGGAAATGATAAAAAATGCAACAGAACAAGACGCTGAATATCAGCAAGTACAACAGCCTACCAACAAGAGAAATCAGCAAGAATATGAAGTAGATAATGAAGGAATGCTGCTTTATAAAAAGAGACTATATGTACCTGATCAAAACAATCTTAAAAATCTAATTTTAAATGAATTTCACATCATCCATTATGTTGGACACCCAGGGTATCAAAAGATGATCACTGCGCTATGAAAAGAATACCAATGGCCTGGGATGAAAAGGAATGTAGCTGAGTATTTAGCGCGGTGTTTGGAATTTCAGCAAATTAAAGCAAAGCATCAACACCTAGCAGGGTTACTACAACCCTTATCTATTCCGGAATGGAAATGGGAAACCATTTCTATGGATTTCATAACAGGCCTGCCTAGGACAAAGAAGAATAATGATTTTATTATGGTGGTGATTGATAAATTGAGTAAAGCAGCACATTTTATAACTGTGCAATCCACATACAGAGTTGTGCAAATTGCCCACATTTTCATGCAGAATGTGTTCAAACTGCATGGACTTCCGAGGAAAATAATTTCTGATTGTGACGTGAAATTCACGTCAGCCTTTTGGAGAACATTATTTGTAGAATTGGGAACACAGTTGAATTTCAGTACAGCCTACCACCCCCAGACCAACTGTCAAACAGAGCGAGTGAACCAGGTGGTAGAAGACATGCTAAGAGCTTATGTAATGCAAAAACCAATGCAGTGGGAGGAGTACTTACACTTGGTTGAATTTGCATATAATAACGGTTATCATACTTCATTATGAATGACTCCCTTTGAGGTCATGTATGGGCAAAAATGCCGAACACCCTCCAGCTAGGGTGGACCTGAAGACAAATTAAGGTTGGGACCAGAGATGCTCAAGGAAATGGAAGATATGGTGAAAAGGGTACGTGTAAATCTAAAAGCTGCACAAGATAGACAAAAAAATTTTGCTGATCGAAAGAGAAGGTTCAAGGAATACCAGGTTGGTGACCACGTTTATGTAAGAATTCAAGTTAGGAAAAGTACATTACAGTGGAGCAGATGTGCTAAGTTGGCACCCTGATATTATGGACCATTCCAGATTTTGGCAAGGATAGGGCCAGTGGCTTACCAGCTCGCCCTGCCAAGTCATATTCGGGTCCATAATGTTTTCCATGTCTCGGTATTAAAAAAATACGTGTATGATCCTAAACATGTGATCCGATGGCAGGATATTCAGGTAAGAATTAATCTAGATTGACCAGATTAAAAGTTATGATAAAAGAAAAACTGATTGAAATATTACTAGTTGCAGGTAGAACCGGAAGCAGAAGTCTTGGTCGAGCCACTGAGCATCCTAGACTGGAGAGAAGTGCAGCTACAGAAGCAAGTTATTACCCAAATTAAAGTGCAGTGGCAGCACTTTGGGCCTGATGAGGCCACTTGGGAGGATGAAGAGCTTATTAAAAGGGCTTACCAGGACTGTTCATAACAAAAGGACATCAGGACGATGTCCAATCTCAGGAGGGGGAAATGTGACATCCCGAAACATTGTAAATATCCTGCTGTAATTATTTTTTTTACTATAAGTATTTATAGAAAAAAAACCAAAGACTCATGGTTGATTAAATTATATATATATATATATATATATGTATATATATATATATATAATTATATAATTTCCAGTTATTGACTCTGGAATATTTTTGTTAAGGTTCTTTCCTTCTTTTGTTTAAAAAAAGGGAACCTGGCAATTTCCAAGAAGGGAAATTGGCCATTAGGCAGTTGTTGGATGACAACCCTAATTGCCTCCCCCTAACTGAAAAACACCCAATGAAAAGAAGGTGAGGAAGGGGAAAAACCGTGCTGAAAGGTCAGACGGTAAAAAGAGGATGCTAAGTCTGATAGAGACCAGATAACATATGCACCTGGTGTGCAACGTGCTTGCAGAGGTTAGGGACCTTGCAAGATAGCTCGGGGGGAGATATAGTCGGGAAGGACTTATCTCATGGTTGGGTGGACAATTGACAGATAACGAAGTGGAAGTGCTATCCAGAAAGGGTATACTGTCTTCCTGCAAAGGTCAGGTAAGTAAGTTGTTTATTTCATTTTATTTAAACCTGAAGTTCTGTATATGCCTATGAAATAAAGTAAGTGTAATAATAGGAATTACAGAAATCTATTCATGATTTATGAGGAATTGTAAGTCTCTGAGTAAAGAAAATAACGTGGGGTATGTACAGAAAGTTAAGAGTTAGAAATTCTTGATATTTTCTAGAAAGTTGTGATAGGGAATAGGACAGAACGGTCTCGAGTAGAGGTTCATGAATCCAATGGGATGGTATTCATGTCGGTAGTAAAATGTAAGGTAACCAGAGATTGTTATTTTTATAACAGTGAACCCGAGAGATTCAATACAATGATGATAAAACAAGTTAAGCATTATTATGAAAACTCCAAATTTGTAAGTACATTATTGAAGGAGTTAGATAATGATAGCAAGGTGCCAGGGTAAGACCGAATTTACTACATATGAGTTACTACAGGCAATTTCAACAAACCCTGGTTCGCGGAGGTTGAGCGCTGCCCAACTCTTTAAATTCTCAGAGTGATAAGTCAGTGGTCTTAACGGCCCATCTCTGACAGAATAATACCCTATGGGTGTATGAGCAATCTAAGTAAATCACGCTGTGTAGTGAAAACAATTATTTGGGCGCATTAATAGATTGAATTCTATTTATTAGATAATAGAGATCTCTTTCCTGTTATAAAGAATTTCATTCAAAAATACATATATAACCGGAGTTGAGTTTCACCGTAGATTCATGATAACAATCTCGGAAGGGAAGAAAAGAAAGAAATGTATGAACTCATCCTTAAAAGAAAAACAGCTGCGAGTCAAATTAATTAACAAGACCTTAATTCCCTTCAAAATTAGATATAATCTTTCTGTCAGACAAAACTTCTATAATCGTGAAGCAAACAATATAATAGCCAGAAATTCTCACGAGGAAAATGGCGGTGGACATTTAACCAGATACAAAAAATCCACCGTGCATACGAATTAACCAAAACAGGAATGAAAAACAAGAAAATTAACTCAGACATGACCTACGAAATCTTTACGCACATGTTCATTCCAATTTCATCCTCTGTATAATAACATTCGAGAAGAGAAGTAACTGCTGTACGCACATAGGCTTAACATATTCTTGATAGTAATTAATATTGAGCCGTAGCTGAAATAGTTAAACAATAACTTGTCCAAGCGGAGCTCAGTCTCTACAAAATCTAATACTAGACAACGAAATAATATGGCAAATAACAAAGCAAGTACCAGCATAACATAAAATCCCTCAGATATCGCGAATTACTAAATCCTTAAAAGCAACCAAAACCTGGTAGTATGTCAAAACAAATTCATTACAAGTTTAAACCATAGGGGAAGTTACTTTCAGCGACCCCATAACAGGACCGCCGAGAGCCCTAGTTCCTTGTTCCAGGTGAAATAAATAAACAAAAGAAATAGTAGTCTTATCACTGAGGCTTACGCGTGTAAATTGAAATATTTAACAAGAACAAGACCCAATATCCAATAAAATTATGGAACCCTTCCATCGATGCAGAGTTCATTCTTGTAGAGCGCTTACCCGGGTAAGAGTGAGCGACTCGTTTGCATGTAGAAAAGATACCCAGAAACCACTGCATCCTCTCTGTTCTTGCAACAAGTTTGCCGAGATTAGCACAGGAAAATCAAGGGCAACCATCAAAAATATTGAGACCAGCCGCGAAGAGGAAAAGAAGACATACAATAACCTGGTCAAGATGGAGTTATACAAATGCTGGAAGCGTGTGCCGCATTGTGCCACCAAGGTCCCAGCTTGGCCACCCGAATGCAGTGTTGGAATAGAGAAGATGCCGCAGAGCAAAGCAAACGCCAAAGGCCAAGACAGAATGAGCCTTTTCCCTCGAAAAGGCGGTGGTATACCCTTCTCAACACAAATGAACGGTTGGATCGGCATCACTACTCTCTACCATTGATGGACTAGAGGAATCCCAAGGCCGCGGGTTCCAAGGACTTACCTGCCACGCCACATCAAGTGGACGGGCAGTGATTAATGCATTATGGAAAGAACTCGATGCAATTCGGATAACCATACAATCTTGACAGTGCAGAAGGACGGTGCAATATGAATAAAATAAGAAACCCAATGAATCTGAACAACCATGTAATCGATACGGTGCAGAGAGCATTTAACATTGGAGTAAATATGTGACAGTTCAATAAGGAATGTGCCTTGAAAATGGGGTGGACTGTGTACTCGCGCCAAGATTGACACATCAGCTGTACAGCTAGATGGGTTATCGACCTGTGGTGGCGATTAAAATAGTAATTAATATTTCATATGTTTCGTTTACCCAATATTACTATATAAAAAATAAAATTTATGGGAAAGAATCGTTACACCATTAATTGTCATATAGATAAACAATAATTAATAAATAATATATATATATATATATATAAATTTCAATTCTATATTGATTAAAGAATAAATTACACATCTATATATTAGCGTCTGTGAAGATAATTGAAAGTAAAAAGAATTCTTATTAATAAATTGTAAATTGATATAAAATTGTTTAATTAAAATGTATATTAAAATTATTAATATTTTAAAAAGTTATCTATATTTTAAAATAGATAAGTAACTTAAAATGTTTATATATATTAAAATGTGAAAAGTGATATTTATAAAAATTATTTATTTTTTAAGTAACATCCAATAATATATTGAAAAAACAAAACCATTAATTTTTAGAATAAAATTGAATTAAAAAAAATGTAGTAAGCGTCTTTATAAATTTGATAAAAGATATACTTATTTTTGTAACTCTCTGTACAACGGGGACAAATATGGGAAACGAAAACAGTAACCCAGCGGGACAAATATGGAAAACGAAAAGGATAATTCACTGCATCTTGACGTGGACGCGAAGTTATCTATTAAAATTACAACGCATTTTCCATTATTTAAAAACCTATAATATTTAAAAATAGTAAATATCAAAATAAAATCTCTGTAACATTAAATAATTATATAAAGATTGTAAATCTATATATAAAGCAATAACATTAAAAATAAATTATTAAAATTTATAATATAAAAATTGTAAATATCTATATATAAGCACTAACATTAAATAATTGTATTAAAATATTGTAATATTAAAAAAACTGATTATATTTTTTAAGTTCAATTTTAGTTAAATAAATAATTTGGTTTGGATAAGTGAAAGTGAGATAGATTTATAAGTCGGTAATAATTTAATTATAATTAAATAAAATTAATAATTAAATAAATTAGATTTATTTTAAGTATAAAATTTATCAATTATAAGAAGATTTAAATTTCTTGAATTGTAATTTTTTTTTTTAAATAAAAAGCAATTTGATTTTTTTTTGGACATTTATAGATCAAAAAATATAATCAATGATTAATAAGTATTTTTATTAACCTAAAATATGATTACATTTTTAAATATATTTGATTTCATTGATTTTTTATATATTAATATAAATATTAATTTCTTATTTTTATGCATGTACAAAAATTTTTATTAATTTAATAAACATAATAATTTTTACTTAATTTATGTGTAGCATAAATTATAATTTTGCTTTATAGTATATATTTATTTATTTTTATCATTACTATTTCTTAATATAGTAATTTAAATTTTTTTATATAATTTAAAACTCAATTTTTTAATAAAACAAAATTTCCAAAAAAAATCTTTAAAATTATAAAAAAAACTCCACCCAATAATGTAATGTTTAACAGGTAAACATCAATATCCATCTTCTCCAATCGTATCATAGGAATCTTATGCATGCCTGTATTCTCTGTTTTTCTTGTGGTGGCGGCTGTCTACTTTCCTCTATTGAGTGCTTTTAGGAACTGTAGACGGATCATAAATTCTTTCTTCTAAATATCTGGATTTTGTGTTACTGAAATCTGATTTGAGTACTCCAAATTCCGCAAAGGAATCTGGTCACCCCCTGAGTCAATATAATGGAGTGTCATACAGGAAAGCTGGATTAGACTCTACGTACTTCGCTTAACATTGGTTTTGCATCAAATGTTGTTCCGCACCGAATTTATGCAGAAAATATCACTCGCAATCACTTTTCCCAACTGTTAATCTCTCCATGTGAACCCCACCGAATTTATGCAGAAAAAATCACTTGCAATCACTTTTCCCAACTGGCTATCTCTCCATGTGAATTCACGGTACGAATATACGGTGTGAGAAAAACCATGACATTAAAATTGAGATGACATTAAAAAAAAATCATGTGCAGATATTCCAAAGAGAAAGAGACACGCGGTATAAATCTAGCCCTTTGAAAGGTATGTATCAGAATTCTTCCGGGTTCTTAATATAATAATTTTTTTTCCCTTTTTAGTTGACTTGATATTGTTGGATTATGAATTATTAGGTTATTTGTTGAGTGTAGAAGTTTATTTTATAGTTCAGTGTGAAGAGATATGTAAGTATGTTTGTCCCTCTTAAAATAAAAATAAAATATTTCCTAAATAAGAAAGAGGAGATGTGTTAAAATTAAAATAAAATATTAACTAAATAGAAAAGAGTGTGATGTATAAGCATGTCTTTCTCTTTTAAAATAAAAATAAATATTCGCTAATCAGAAAAGCTATAACAAATAAATAAATAAATATGTTATGCATATTTAATTAGATGTCGATATGATCTAATATAGTTTCATTAATATAATTTCATGTAAAGTAATTAGAAGTGAAAAAAATATGTAAATAAGATGCTTAAACATTATATTTTTCAAAAGATTTTGACCTGTGATATCAACTTCATATATATTTATATATAGAAAAAATGTTAAAACAAATTATTTTAATGTTATATAGAATAAAATATCCAATATGAGTTATGAGTAAAATATTACTTCATATATATTATATATAGAAAAGAATATTAAAAACAAATATTTTAATATTATATAGAATAAATATCCAATCCAAATTATGGGTAGGTATTTAATATGAATTAATATTGACATATATTTAAAATATGTTAATTATTAAAATTAATTTAATGTGTGTTGATAAAATGATCAAACAATATTTCTTATAACACTTTAAAATACAATTAAATAATAAAAAATATAACATTATTTTTACAGTCTAAATAAATTAGTACCCAAAAAAATTTGATCTCTTCACTTATGTTAAATCTGTGCTTAAACAAATCTATATTGATTTTAACAAATAATAAATAATTTCATTAAAAAAAAAAAAAAAAACACATTTTAATTGAGTAAAAGATGGTGAGCCACTGAGAATTTGTCTTTTCAATTGAGTTGATGAAGTTGGTCACATCTATGTTGGTTTTAACGAATAATAAATAACTTCATTGAGAGGGCAAGGGAGAGCACATTTTAGTTGAGTAGAGGATGTTTAGCCACTAAGGATTTGTCCTTTCAGTTGAGTTGATGAAGGTAGTCACTTATTTGTTTGAGCTAAAAGTAAATTAGAAATTTCACATATATATTATCGGAAAACATTGATATATATTAACGGTAATAATTAATATGGAATACAATTATTTATTTATTTTTTTAAAATTAAATTTAATTAGGTTCATTTTCTTGTTCAACTTGTAATAAACAAATTGGATATACCATATTTCATTTTTTGATTCATCAAATTTTTTTAAAGTTATTTAGTGAGACTATTTATATAATTGCGAGCTAATGATGAGCAGGAAAGGAGGAGTTTATAACGGTGTATCAGGTATGAATTCACGAACTGTTCTATGGATCTATCAAACATTCACAAAGATTTCGTGATCTGTAAAATTTATTATCATTAGTTTATATTAAAGATATTTTACACTAATAAATTTCATGTCTCTTAATACTAGTTCTAGAATTTAGGAAGGATGGTTTTGTTTTTTTTTAATTTTTTTTTTTAACATTGTCTTATACATATGTATTTATTTAAAACTAATTTTCTGTTATTTAAAAAAAAGTCAGTTTTTTTAATGTAAAGTTATTAGTTGATGATAACCCTACCCAATGCTTGATTATAG
>APFE031231547.1:3234-33041 GCA_000404065.3 Pinus taeda
ACCATTACTAGACACATCCGACATGGCAGAACAGCTCCAACCCACAGAACTAAATCCAGATTGCATGGAACAAGCTGCAACTGATCGGATCATGGACACACAGATCAAGAACACCCGCCAACAGAATATCCAACTGTACCGAGTTGTCAAAGCAGGCCAGCTCCTTCAGCAGGGCAAGTGGTTCACCAGGGAACAGGTTCAGCAGAAGTTTCCTCATCTCATGGGGGAGCTCAACGCAATGGGGACCATTGCTTCCTAAGGGGGGAGGAATGATCCAGGTGGATATTGGTGGCCACCTGCAAAGTCCACATGGACCCCCACCATTGTCTTTCTCAGCATTTTCAGTTTCCTTAATTGTAGCACAACTTACTATTTTTAGCAGTTTTTCGGGTCCTGAACTTCCGAAGCCGTTTTGAGGCCCTAAACGACGTTTTTTTGGATCCCAGGGGCAACACGGGTCTACCGTTCCAACAATGATAGTGCTCGAATAGATCTTTCTAATGAGCTATTGTACGCATCAAACGGAGATCATATGCTAAAGTTACGACCCCGGGAAGTTGATGTACCAACTTACCCCCAAACGGGGCCCACAGTTTGGCGTTTCATCTCCTAGGGTTAGGTTTGGGAATGTTAAGGGTTTTTCATTGTTTCTCAACAATAAATAGGCCTTCGAGCCTCATTGTAAGTCAGTTCAGAGGCATGTAGCCAACACATCTCTTCTCAGAGATAAGCTACCATCGCCCTAGCTAGTTTATTTCCAATTCTGATTGTAAGCATATTTCAGTATTTTCCATTAATGAAATGAAGTATTATTTCTGCTGCATATTTGTGTATATGGTTATCTTCGTGATTTGTTGCGTTCCTATTTAAATCCGGATCAACAAGCATGTATAACACACACCCCAAATAAGCATGCATAACCTATGCACTTGGAGGAATGGATGATTATGTCAGATGTATGGAGACATCGAGTCACCTTGACCAATGGTACAAAGGCATATGTCGAGGCTACCAAGTTGAGTGTTAATTTCTTTATAGAATAAAATGAGTGCATGACTACGGAGTTGCAAGAAGGCAAACAAAGAGAGGAATAATCTATGGGATTTGTCAAAGAAAAGATGATGATGGCCATACTTGTTGAACTATCGACTCTTGAGATAGTTACACGTAGACTATCCAATAGGTTCATCACCATGCACAAGGTAGTTTTCAACCTACATGGTCATCAACAGTGTTGCACCAAGATACTGCAAATACTCACAGACATAGATGCCGCAATTGATCTTGTACAGACATGGACAATGAGTTACAAGGTAACCCCACTTCACATGCACAAGATGATGAAGCCACATGTGGAGTTGGACAAAGAACGTATCCAGAGTTAGATCTAGAATTATGAGGAACTCCCACTACTGATCAGTGGTATTGAGGCTTTGTATACACGATTGTACATGAGTTTGGATGTCGTGGTGAGAAAGTATGACACCCCATCAATTTGTACGCTCATCGTGGCCAAAGAGAAGAACCAAGTATGACCGGAGCTTGACATGTACTTTAATCAATTGATTCTCATGGCCACTAGCATAGGTTTTCAGGTCAACATAGATAACATGTGGATGTACATCACCAGTTTGACCTTGCTCAGGACTAAGCTGCGCATGCTACAGGATGAATTGGATTGAGGTTCCAGATAAGTATACCCAGAAGTAATGGAGGCAAGAGTTTGTTTCCAGAAGGACATCATCAAAGAGTACACGGACACAATTCTACACTATCAAGCATGGCATTAGTTCATCACTGAGGATCATAGTGAGAAAGTTGATGAGATGGCCTTTCTACAACCATTTGAGTCTTATTGTTGTCTTGTCTGGTTAACTCATGCCTTTTTGTCCCACATGGGTATATGTGGAAAATGTATCATTTTGTAAACATGATGTAAAGTGAAATTCCAAGTGTCATTAGTGGAATACAAACAGTCATATGTAATGTAAAGAGTCATGAGGGTAGTTCAAACGTCACAAAGGGGAATGTCAAGGATCAGCCTACCATTGTTATAAATAGAACCTCATAACTCATAGAACGTGCTTTTGGGATCCAATATTTTGCTAGGCATTACTTAGAGAGGGCTTGTAGAGTATTGTGGTGAGCCTTCACTTCTCCACCATGTAGAGTGAGAACATCACTTTGGAGGAGTAGGCAGTGTTGAATGTAACATTCCACTATTGGGGCTAGTGGATGTCACTATTGTATGTGTTGTCACTCACTACATTGTCTGTTTCAGTTGGTAGAGTTTTCCCAAGAGAAGTGAATTTGAAGCCATTTCCTGAGCCACATAAGCTATTAGAACTTAATCAGATGCTCTCCATTGCATAGTGCTCAGAAATATCTTTCCAATAGTATATGTAACTCTAGGAATGGACTTCTAAATCAGACGATAGAGAAAATTTAAAATACCCCTTGAGAATCTAGAAAACAAAGAGAAAACCAAAATGACTAAGGTAGATCACAAATCAGGCCAGAGCACAATAAATACGGCATTACTGACCATCAGCGAATCAACAAGGAAGAGGGGCTCCCACTCGAGAAAATTGGTGGGGTCGTGATTCTGTAATATATTATAAAATAACCGAGGGATGCCAAAATAATTGTACAAAGGTAATATAGGCAAAAGGGGGACCGACAAGCCTTCTTCCACCTCTTCCACATGGAGGAACAAATTATCAACAATCGGTGGTAGGAAATCCCACATTTCCGCAATCCCACATAGCAGCCATGTTGTATTCCCATAGTACTGTGACCCCACAGTGTCGTGATCCCACATCACACAACTTCACATCAATCCTACAATATCGAGAATCAATTGAAGGGAGGGGATACCACTTTAAAAGCCCTACAAACTACTAATTTTGTGATCTAGTGTAAAAGCACCGGGGGAGGCCAAAAAATATTAACAAAGGAAATGCATGGAAAAACCAAGGCCAAGGGGCCCCTTTCACTCTCCTCCAGAAGGCCACGTGGCACAATACCATTGGGCCATATGTGTCACATGGAAACCAACATCATAGTGACATGGTAGTATGGAGGACACGTGTCATGCAGATTTGATATTTTCAGGCTCCTAAGGAAAATTTTTGGGTGACACGTGTCACCACACATAGGGTGACATGTGGCAATGATGTCATCACCCATTGCAATCGGTGATCGGCAATCACACAAAACAAGATCCTTTCTTCACTGATGTCCCTTCTTATATTGCGATTGAGATATATGGGATCCACCCAGATGCGATATGTTATGTGATCTGGCCTACAACTATTTCGTGCCCAAATAAGTTAGCAAATGATGTGAAAGAAAGTAAAAGGGCCTCTTCTCCTGATTGCAATATGCGTCCTTTCGGTGGGCTGAACCCCACAGATTGGAGATCGTAGGAGTATGGAGGAAATAAGAAAGGGAAGCATCAGAAATTGACGATATGTGGGGATTTCATATTACAAATGAAAAAGGCCCCCAATAGGTAGTTCAATGGCTCTATCACCCTTGGGCTAAAACATTGGTTCCAACCCCCAACCATATGAAGAAAGCTCCAAAAAGGTGCCAAAGTTAAATGGGCTAAAGTGGGCTTAGGTTTCATTTGTTTCTCAATGTATTCTACAACAAAGGGTAGCACGAGAAAGTCCTCCATATTGCTACCCAGAGAGCATTACCAGGTAGATCAAGGTGTTGATAGTACAATACAAGGCTTCAAAGGTGTGACGGGTCAAGATCTGTGGCATTAAGGGAAATATGTGGCGCATTCGAAATGAACATGGGTCGATTCAGAAAATCCCTTTGTGACACAGAATCAAGGTAAGTGCTGGAAGGAGTGAAAAGAGACTTGGTAGCTTGGGAGGATTTAAGTCTCAGGCATGGTGTCCCATATAGTAGAAGTGATAGAGGATGGTTGGTCAACACAGGAGGCCATATCGTGAAAAGATTACATCTTGAGGTCGAGCCGATCAAAGGATGGGCACAAAGATATTTCATTTACTTCTCTATCTGGCTATTTATTTGGTTTTTCTTTAAACACGTCTATCTTCAATGAGGCAATTAATTCTATAATGATTTATGGCCTCAGAGCCATCCCAACCAAGACATCTAGTGAACCTAATAGCTGAGACACAGTTGAAGATATCTTTTGATGTAATGAATGTCCATGCTCCTGTCTCCATAATAAATAGGAGGCAACAAGACCTAACAATGGTTCAGAAATTCTAATGAAACACAACATGTTATTTTCATACCGTATGACTTTACAATACAAATTTTCCATAATATGAAGAGAAATGGTGGTGATTCCCCCTCCAAGTATTAGAGCATGTTCTCCCTCTGTTAATACCCGTTGTGTTCATGTTTCCTCACTGAATTCATGTAATTACTGTTGTTAAAAATATTTCAAGACTTCCTCCTAGATTCACTAGTATCAATATGTTATGCATCTACCTATAATTTCCTCACAGATTCATTTGCATCGACATTGTTAATGCTCGTGCCTACATGGATTATTGAAATTATATCTTTAATGGTTACTCTTCATGAATCATTTCACACAACCTCTCTTCTTCCCATTATATCTACTTTTGACTCAAATAAGTATAGGAATTCTTAAAGCTGCAAGATCTATGTGTCAGGCATAGAATTCCTGATGCTATAAGCTCCATATGATGAGTTACTCCCCCTCCTCATCCTCTATCATTTCTCTACAAAACTCTATTAAATTGTAATTCTTTGCACTGCTTGACCTCCACTGTTTTATACATATCTCCTAGATTTCTATATGGGAAGAAGTGCAAAAAAATCCATGTTTTACTCATTGGGAGGAATGAACCAACCCATTATATATGCATATAGAATATAAGTGAGGTCTCCCTTTGCTGTGAATCACTTGAGACTCTCAAAATTTACATGTGGCTAGGCACTAGTCTTGTAAGAAATTTGAGGCTGTCTCTCGGAGCTACAACAGTATGTATGGATGGAACTTTCCCTTTATATAATATAAGAAAGGCATTACATTTCATGGATATGTTTTTATCGTAGTTTGACTATTCTTGTTACTTTGGAAATTTATGTAGTTTTACCTACGCATTGATGTATGGAATATTTTGGATGTGATTGTATGAATCCTATTGAAGCGTGTTATTGGTTTAACTTATCACTTTGGATTGTCGATTATTTTTCTTTCTAGGTTGTGATGTCATTCAACTTGTGTGTTCCTTCCGAGTTGCATACTATTATAGGCTTCTAAGGGATACACTTTTTCCCCTTTCGTGTGTTAGAACCTCCCCATGCATTCTTCTTGACTCACTGCAAGGTCAAACACTTGCTTTCGATAAGGATATCTTGGTTACCTCTATGTGCAATCACAGTCAAGGCATAGCAGGTCACACACTTGCTTCTGACAAGGATATCTTACTTATCTCTACACGTTATCCCAGGTAATTTCTGTACGGGGTTAAAATCTATAATGACCCCATCACTCATGCATTGGAGGAATCATACACACTGAGCACTCTTGCCAAGCATAAGCTTTCTTTCATTCTCATTTTTTCTCATTTGTCACTATCAAAAGAGTGTACATGTTTCTGGCCTCCACATAGTGTGAAGCATGACCATGACAAATCCATAGAATGCTTGACTTTCTCTTTTATTCTTTTCTTTTCTATGGATATTTTTAAACTCGGAGCATGTTGGTCTTCATTGTTATAACTTTCTTGTTTTCTGGTTTACACATTGATATTTCTCATAAAACCATGCCTTCACCAACATGGGTCAACAATTGCGACGATGGTTGCATTGGAAATATCATTTCACATGAAAAGGCCCATACACTATTTAGCTTAGGAGTAGTGTTTTCTTTCTTTTTTTTCTTTGTTTGCATGTTTTATTTGTTTACTTTGTTTGTGTTATGGGTTTTATTGCTTTCCCTTCTTCCTTTGTTTTCATTTACTTTTGTCATTTTCTTTCTGTTTGTTTGCTTGTTTTAACCTAGAGGCTTAGTTTCACATGAATCCATGTGTGGATCTTGAGACAAGAAAGGTAAAGTCCAAGAGGATTTGTACGACTACCAACACTTGGTTATCTGTTGTCCTCACTCTCTATGAAAGAGCTTGTTGTCTTCAGTTGATGATACCCTAATGGAAAATACGTTCTGTTCAGAGTGAATCTTGGCGAAAACATGATGGTTGTACTATAAGTAGTACCACCTACTCTAATAAGTTCTTTTTGGTTAACCCTTATCAGATCCATCAAGTAAAGTAAGGCAAGGGGGAAAATCTTAACAAGTAGCATTAGAGGTATACATAAAATACTTCTCTAAAGGGACAACCTCTTGTGCTCTCAATAAGTCAGGATCCCTCTTCTACCTCTGAAATAAATAAGTGACTATGCATACTTATTTCAAAAGTTAAAAAATGAAAAATAAAAAAATAGATAAGGTGAAATAAGAGAAAGGCCTCTTCCATAGAGAGGTGATGCAGGTAACTCCATTAGTGTACTGAGTAGGCCTAATGTCAGCAGAGTGGTGCTTGTGTCCCTACATGACTCCGCAGAGGTACTATCCAAGCCTGTTGTTAGCAGAGCAACACAAGAGATGAAAATAAGACTCTGAAATCTTTATTTCTTGTGTACCAACATACCCCTCATCCCCAATTGAAACAACTGACTTGAATTAGATTGGAATGTGTGCTCACCGATCAACAGAATGGTAAGGGACTATATCTTTAACTCAAGCTAGTGTTGAAGCCATGATGATCGAAGAATCAAACAATTCTTCTAGAGAAGATAGAATTTCTTTTCAAGACCAAGGTACATAAAGAGAGATGGAGTTGTACGAATGTGTTGTCAACGTTGTAGTGGCTACAACCACCCTCCAAAATGTTTCCTTCACTTTGTTTTGGAGCCTCCCTCTTCGAAGTCATCATAGATATCCTGCACTTATCAAGTACTTGTATTTATTTGAGTTCATGTGTTGTTTCACAACTTATGCTCAACTCAATTGTCCCACCAGTTAGCCATAAGAGCACCCAAACTTGGTTCACATCTGGTCAACCAACTATTGGGAAAAACTTAACAAATCTAGAGGGCAACTTTTCTTCCCCTCCGGAAATGCTTAGAGACAATTAGTAGCTACACTACACTTAGAAATTATGCAGAGAAGGCTAGGTAATCTTGCTTTAGAAATTGCACAAAGAAGGCCAAATGATGCTGCTCTCTAGAAATGTGTAGTTTCAGCCAACTATACTACCATACAAAATGATGTAGAAACTAGCCAAACAACATTGCTCTTGAGAAATGCATAGAGAGGCCTAGGGAAGTCACAATGTCCTCTGGAATTGCATAGAATTGGCAAGTTGCACTACTCTTTGGAAATGCGTAGAGTAGCCCAACATCAATGCTATGACAAAATTCAAAAAGTTGGTTAGTCAGCTAGGGCCTCTTAGTCTAGAAATAGCACAGAAGGTTTCCATCACTAACTATCTATTGCATGTGCCGATAGGTTGTCTAGTTACCTTCAGAATTGTACAATACTTCCATGCATGTCAGGAAGATTTTCCAGAAAAGCTAAAAAGAAAAAAAATGAAAAACATCCCTAAATTTTAGGGATCTATTTTTAGCAGCAAAGGTTACATGCAAAGCCATTTTTAGAAACTCCCCGCCAAGTTTTTCTTTTTCATAGATTTGTGGCATGCGCATCATAAACCCTAATTTAACCAAATATATTTTAATGATTCCTCACATGTCATTCTTCATATTTTATATTGGATCTTTGGCATTCCCAAGGCATCTAGGAACCTTTAGCACAGTCGACATAGCTTTTCTAGTGTAATTTTTTCTTCTCATGCCTTTCGCCACTTTTTATATCACCTTTTTTGTTTTTGGTTTGTATGAGTGTTGTTTCCTTTGTTTTATTGAATGAGAATTGGAATTTCAGTGCATTTTAGCTTGTAGAAGTGTCATTTCAAGTTTTGCATTACCTTTCTTTAATGTCACATGGATAACATTGTTTATGCACTCACAGTTGTTGTTTCGGTGACTCAGTTCATGAGATTCTTGGTTTTGTCATTTAATTGATCGCTGCACTCATTTGAATCAAATGCATGTTTATTTCACTCAAATCTACACCAGCTTCACTCATACATGCACTCCTTCATGATTTAGGGTTTCCATTAGGCAGATTCGAGCTGTCTTGGACATGATTTGGTGTCTCCTAGCATGCTCCGTGCATTCCTAATAGTCAAGGCTCTAGGTTACCACTAGCAATTACACAGAGGCTGCCCACACTATTCCAAGGTTGTGCTCTATGCAATCCTGGGAGGTAGTGCATAGTCCAGCTCACTGGAACTGTGAAATGTACAGTTCCAACCAGCAACCCACCCTAACTGTTGTGTGCATTAGGTACTTTCAGTCAAGAGTTAGCCTATCTAGACTACGCATTACCTAGATTGAGTGAGTAGTTAGCCTCACTAGCTACTGGGACTATGCAATTTGTAATTCTAGCTAATAGTCTCCTAGCTTCCTGAATGTAGTGCCACGTAATATTTCCCAGCAGTCACCAGTTTGTTGCTAGAATGTTTCTCAAAGTTGTTTTATGTTTTGAGCTAACATTGTGTTGTCATGAGTGTTTTCTTTGTCTCCAAGTACCATAGGTTTTTGAGAAGCTTCTCAGCAATACAGGTATCATGGCCTCCAAGAGAGATGGATCAAAAGACACAATTGAAAGAAATATTGGGGATGTGGTTGAACAAGGGTCATGAGATTCCCTCTATACAGCAACACACATGTTCATTGAGAAAGATATCAAGATCACATGGCAAGACATCAACACCTTCTTCTCAGGAATATTTGAGGAAAATATAGAGGATCGAAAGGTCTATGTGAACATCCATAAGTCAGTACTATAAAAGGTTGCATGCAGGTCTCCACTGTTCCCTTGTACAAATGTGATCCACTAAATTGTCTCACACACTGAACCTGAGACCATGATACTAGGAAGTGCCAGTGGAGCAAGGATTGATTCCTTTAGGACATAGTATTATCAAGAGATATATCATTTTCCATCCCTAGTGAGTAGGATGGACACATTGTTCTACACCCACAATGGTAGAATGAGCACAAGAGACATCTTGAAGCAATGGGTAAAGGAGCCAACAAATTTCAAGATGACACCCAACCAGATATAGAGGATGAAGACACCCGAAAAGGCATACCAGTTCTTGGTCATCATTGCATGTCACTCGCATGGCCAAGGGCGTACAAATACCTTCCCGTAGAGCTGGGTTGCTATGTTAGATTAGCTAAAAGGTGAAGGAAAACCATTCAAATAGTCCGACATGTTGGATTTCTAGTTAAAAGTGCATCTATCTAATGCTGAGAGTCATCCCAAGGATCAACGAGTAAATTTCTTCATGTCTCCATACATTCTTGATGCAATTTGTCCCTGTCAATAATTCCATGGCATGGGTTGGGCATGGACACCTTCAAAGATTGTTGTGAATATATGTTACAAGTTCCTCTCAGATTGTAGTTATCAAGGAGTCATGCCTAGAATATGTGACCATTTCATCACCCCTCTATACATTATGATCTTTGAACAAGGTATGCCCTATATGTCCTAAGCAACAATGGAAGTGTTATTGAACGTTATAGATTAGTACGCATCACCCAAGGGAACCTTCATTGTGATGTATAGTGCGAGGAAATAATTTCATGTGTTGTTGAGGTTCGCCATGGCCAAGTTGGTCATGCTGGAGGTTGCATACCACATCTTGTTAGGGCTTTCAGCTGGATTGCATAGGAGGAAGAAGGTACCATGGCCCACATTTGCTGTGAGAATTGGGTTGTACGTGATCAAGAGTTTGAAAGAAGTGGATGTGAAAGTGATAGATTTAAAGAAGTTTAAGTTCAACACCATGAGTTTCTACTTGTACGACCCACATGGTTTATGTAGGGACCACTATGTGAGAGTGTACTATACTTGGATCTAGGAGGCGTGTTATTAGCTAGAGGAGGACCCATGGAGATACTGTTATAACTCGTCTAGGATCAATGAACTATTGAGAATTGTAGTGAAGTGGCTAGAAGTACTCAAGGAAACAACAACACCACCTAAAACAAGCAACAAACCTGTGCAAGAGAAAGGAAAGAATAAGATTTCCAAAAGCACGAAGACTAGGAAAAGGTACAAGTTTAAGGAAGAACCACTTGTGGGAAAGGTAGCTTTGGAGATAGATGAGAAGATGTGACAAGAGGATAGCACAAAGAAAGAGATAGAAGAAAACACTAGAAGATATAGAGAGGATGTTTCAAGAAGTCTAGCAGAGCTCAAGGAAGAACAAGAGTTGCATAAGGGAGAAGGACAGAAAGCATGAGCATGAAGAGAACAAGAACTAGAAAAAAAGGAGGTGAAAGGCACAGAAATAGTGCAAAGTGCATCATTCCAGCTTGAAGACTCTTAACCAACATTAGATGACGAACAGGGTGAGTAGCCACACGAATAAGAACATTCTCTATAACATGAACAAATAGTAGAATAGATGGGCATGGAGATGGGGCACCCGGAATAGGATTAGGATACTGATCTCATGCAAAAATCAATCGATTTCACTCCGAAGGCTTCATCATATCCAACCACAGAGCAAGTCCTGAGTGAATAATGGTCTTCCATTCTCGTTGAGGGCCATCCAGGAACAGAGGTGTACAACATAGCCTTTGACGAGTCACAACACAGAGTTGTACAAGAACGCAGCCTGAACGAGCATGCATCACCTACGAACTTGGAAGAATGGGTGATTGTGTCACATGTACAGAGACATCCAACCATCTTGATTAGTTCTATAAAAGCTTATGCTAAGGCAACCAGCTTGAGTGTTAAGTTCTTGATAATAGAAAACGAGTGCATGGATAAGGAGTTGCAAGCAGCCAACTAGAGAGAGGAGTAATCTATAGGATCGGCTACAATAGAAATTAAGATGGCCATACTTGGTGAAGTATCAGATCTTGAGACACTCACACGAAGACTATATGATGAGTTTGTCATCATGCACAAGGAATTTCTCCACCTACATGGTTATTAGTAACGTTGCACCAAGATATCACGAACACTCACAAACATATTGTATCACTAGTAGAAAATGATGAAGTTAGTGACTAGGTGACTAAAAATGTTAGTCACTGCAATTATTTCAACTGAATTACTACTAAATTTGAGCAATTTTAAGTCACCAAACTAAAAATGAGTAACTTAAATGACTAATTTAGTTTAGGGATAAAATATATGACTAGATAATAAGTGACCAAACTAAAAACGACTAACTAAAATGACTAATTTAATATAGGACTAAAATATATGACTAGATAATAAGTGACAACATTAATAATGATTAACGTAAATGACTACTATAGTCCAAGAATAAAAATATGACGAAATAATAAGTACAACAAGTATGTGAATTAGTGATTTATGTTAATAATTTTTAATTGTGTTACTTGAGAAATGGAAAATTGCAATTTTGCTACTGAAGTGTTTCAGTTCACTACAAGGGTCTATGAATCCACCTGTAGTGTTAAAATTTAGAGACAAAGGGGTCTTTGAATCCATCTATAGTGTTAAAATTCTAAATACCCTTTAGTCTCTAAATTTTAACACTACAAATGGATTCAAATATTCTCAACATTAGTTTGACCTTCCTTCATCATTGGGGCAATGCTATCCTTCACCAATTTGTCCAAGGAGGGAAAGGCCAATGTAACTTGATATGGAGTACAAGAAAACAATAAACTAGAGAAGGTCATAACTTCTTAAACATCTGAAAACCCTAAGAAATTCATAATGCATTATGTGTCTTTCTCCAATGACTAGGATGTAAGGGAAACCAAACTCAAAGCTAGACAACCCAAGAAGAGATTTCCATCCCCTCAAAATGGCCTCCACCCCTGGGATAGCTAAAACTAAAGGCCTTGAACAATGCACAATTGGAGCAAGGGTTAGGGCCTCTAAATCACTAGATGACTACCCTATCAAGTTATTAGCTTTTCTTTCCAAAGACCTAGTAGGCCCAAAATCCGAGGCAATGTGACCTTTCAATCTAACTTCCAAATGTGAATTGATAAAATCCTTTCTAAATATTAGTTTCTTTCTACCAAACTAGTAATACAACACCAATAGAGTGAGAAAACCTCTATTGGTGCTCTATTTGGCTGCTAGGTGAAGTAAGGTAGCCATTTCAGCCACTTCAATACTTCATCAATCCACTATCCCTTTTGTATGTGCTCCATTAGTGAGTGAAATAGTGAGATGTCAAAATATGGATGGTTGCAAGTTGTAATTTTTGTCACTACTTTGTTGTGAATAAGCTTTTGTATCTGTCAATCAAAAACATATTCTATTATGTCAAATGTTGACATGAAATAATACAGGATTTTTTGATCCACCCTTGCATTTGGCTATGTTAATCAAACTACAAATTATTTCTGTACTTTGCTTCCAACTCTATCTTGAGGACTAAACTAGTATACTAATAATTTATCCTATGTAGATATGAAACTATGTTATTGTATAAGTATATATATTGTTATGAAAAAATTAGAAAATAAGTGTGCTGAAGACTAAAATTGAAACCAAGGATATATCATAGTGCGCTAGGTATCCCCAAGGGTTTTCATAAGTTTACATGAATATTTGGAAAAGAGGAGACCATTTATTTTCTGGACATTCTTTCTCAAATTTTATGAACTCTATTCCATATAAACCTATATTCACATATTAGAACTGTTTCCCTAAGGGAAGATTGTTCTCTGGAAACAATGTCGTCAATTATATGTTTGAATGAGTGCTTCTGTCAAATATCTAAATTGTCAACATCATTTTGGTCCTAGTGTATAAATCCACTTCTAATTGATTTAGATATAGCTAACACCTCATTTTCACCTCTACATGACCAATCATAAACATTAAGGCCACCAGAATGGGTGGTTGTGTTTACTTCCACAACATTTTCCATTAGATGCTTATGCCAATAGCCAATCAATGTTTCTTTATTGATGTGATACTACATGATGATCTAATCAGATATATGCACCCAAGTGAAAATACAAGAGAAAGCCCTTTATCTCATTGTTATTTTTTCTCCATCTATCCACATGTGGTTAGGAAAACTAAAGAAAACATCATCCCCTCTGATTGCTCTAAAAATAGGGGCCATTGGTTTATCAAGGTAGTGATTCATCATGGAATTAAATTCTCTCATATGCATCAAATTAGTCATAATGTTATCACCCTCATCGCAAAGATTAGAACTCACATGTCAATGGCATGGATTTTATAGGTTTGAAATCTGGAAAGTGCCATTGGTGAAACAAGAGGAGACCTCTGTTTCAATATGCCTATTGATTGAGGTTGTTACCTAATCGATCTCTCCATCTTTTATATCCTAGAGATCTTTGTCAACAACATTCCTCCACAACCCATTTTCCATTGGATGCTTATGCCACCAACCGTTGATGTTGATTTATTAATGTGATAATACATATTGAGCTAATCGAATATATGCACCTAGGTGAAAACACAAGAGTAAGTCCTTTCTCTCATCATTTTTTTTCTATATCCAGACACATGTGGTTAGGAGAACTAATTAAAAAATCATCCACTCTGATTTCTCTAAAACCAGGGGCCATTTGTTTCTCAGGGTAGTGATTCATCATGGAATTAGATCCATTCATATCCATCACTTTAGTCATAATGTTATCACTTAGATCGCAAAGATTAGAAGTCGCATATCAATGGCATAGATTTTTTAGTTTTGAAAAATGGAAAGTGTTATTGATGAAACAAGAGCAGACCTTTGTTTTAATATGCATATTGATTGAGGTTGTTACCTGATCAATCTCTCCATCTTCCATATCCCATAGATCTCATTCAATTGTCACCAAGTGAAGGAGTATGGTCGTTGGGTTGGCTTGTGGGTCCATATTCATTTGTTTTATAAGCCCTTCCAAATCCAATTTTGACACCATATTCCTGATTTATATCTTCTCGAGGGCCTTCACACTAGATGCCCTCATCCTTTCTAGAGGTCATCCTCTCTCTCTTACCATTTTTTTTCTCACATAGCCTTTCATACCACCTACTGATGTAAATGTAATTTGTCACAGCCACCCATTACACTCCTTTCAATAGTTAAATCTTCTTGTATTCATATCCTAGGTAGCCTATTTTATAGAACCCAGGAGTTACATATGATATGAAATAAGTGATGTTGAAAGAATTAAAAAATAATTACTCTTTTTGGGGAAGTGCAATGAAATGTGAAAATAGGGCAATGTTGCCACTGATTATACACTCCCAACTTGTGTCCTAACAGTAACTATCCCTTACTCTCTTTTTACTCACTTTTAGTTCATTCACATGAGGATTCATTTTAGTTTTGAAAACTAGTTGACAAACTTGGTGTAGGAAAACTAGTTGATGAACTCGATGCAAACCACACAATTGATATTGTAAACATCAATTTGAGATAACGTGTATCTACTCCACACATGATGACCAATTGTTGAATGAGGTCAATCCTTGGCTCACAATCACCTCCACTACATTAGTGAAAAATTTGACATACAAATTGATGTGCCCACCTTATAAGGGTTTCTCCTCAATTATTTCTAACAAAGTTACCTTCATCATTTGCACAGTTCATTTTTGTTTTTTTTTTGGTTGTGTGACCTAATATAAATGCATGTATTTTCATAAAAGGAATCTTTTTGTATTTTTTGATCTTTATCAGTTCCACCATCCTCACGAGTCCACATTGAAGCCACCAATATAGGATGTGAATCCACAGAATTGCATATTAAACGTTTTAGATCTGGCTGTGGCTTTGATGACTTTGAGGTCCCCAACACACCAACATTTTTTGGCAAAGTTCCAATGCAAGAGACGTCCACTAATTCATGTTCCTCAGCTTGTGACCATAAATATGATTATTCCTAAACATTTCTCCTATATTTGGATATATAGTCCTTATCATTATTAAGTATGGATTTTCTTTGTTCACCTGAAAAGATAATAATCATGAAAAACAATGAAAAATATTGACACCTAATCACAGGGATTGGGTGAACAACTGTAATTAGCGTAAATAAATAACAAAGGAAACGGATAATCATTGGGAGATGCACTGAATAGTAACTCCCTCTTGTATATAATAATAAACAACCTGAATGAATAATACAATTACATTTGAGGAGTCACCTCCTAGTTTGACATGGTATCAGAGTCAGTGCCATTTTTTGCTTCCCTCTCTGCTTCGTAACTCCCTTCTTCCTACTCTACCTATGTTCTACCTATTTTGTAGAATTGACCTCTTGCAAGCACTCCATAGGTGTTTTTTTGTCAAGGATTTGATAACCATTCTCTAGGTTTTCCCCTCTCTCGCAACTGTTGTAGACGTTCAACTGTTTATGTCAGGCAACCACTCCAATGGTATTGGACCTCTACCTTCCCTAAAAAAAAAACCATGAGTACTTGCTTTGACACAGATTTTTAGATTGTGACTCTTAGATTGACGGTGAAGAAAACCTATAGATTTCATTTGAGGAGTTACCTTCTGGTCTGACAATGGCATTTCAACTAATTCAGCCTTCCAAGTAAACACATATATCTTTTACTCTTTCATATTCACAAACTTAACCTATCAAATTCTCTTCTCTTTATATTCATCGACTTTCAAACTTAATAAATAAAATCAACGCTAGAGAGTGACTAAGAGTAAGACCTAGGAACTGTAATCATCTTGGACACTAAGAGATAAAGCAAATCCATGGAGATAAGAATTGTAATTATCATGGACCCTTTGTTTAGGGAACCTCCATGGAGATAAAGCACTAAATGCAAGATTACTCCTTTGTTTATGTGATAATTATAGAATGTATATCCAATCTCTCAAAGTTTAGTCTTACATATTCATAAATAATTTCCCATTTATTCTAAATAACCCTTAACATTGTTTATAGAGTAATTTATCACCATCATAATCACAATAGTGATTTTTTAAGGCAAAAAGTACATCAAAACTCTTTGAATATGCAAGTAGATAGGCTCCACAAATGAAAGTGAAAGAATCTTTTAAGCGTGTTTAAAGTGGATTAGAATATAATAATGAAAGACAACAAAAATCTTAATACAACAGTAGCTCACTAATTCTTTTAAAAAAAATATAATGAAAATTTCTATAATATTATTAATGACAGTAACATTAACCAAATAATTTATTTATTTATATAAATCCATTTAATAAATAATATTACTTAATTTATAATTAATTTATTGATTTAAGTAGAATTTAATTCATATCAATAAAAAGGTGCATTATTGTTTTGTTCTATGTGGCATCATTATTTTATTTTATGTGGCCATTTATTTTTCCAAGTAAAAAAATTATTCAGACTAAATAATAAAATGTGTAATATTCCAAATTCTTTGAAAAATTGTTTAGTTGAAATACAAATATATGGTAGTCAATGAGATGATCAGACAGGTAGACATTCTATCCTGACTTTAGATTCAAATCCTCTTGGTAGTTTGGCACCATTGTGCATATCCCTCTCACCGAGCTCAAAATTGATCATCAATGACTAGAGGAGTCTATGCTCAATTGTGAGGAAACTCAGATCCACATTCAGCAAGTCAAGTTGAAGAAGGACAATTGATGGGACACATGATAAATGTGGTCAGATCATGCAGTGTAGAAATGAAGCTCTGAAATAAACCCCTTCATCAATCTTTCATGTCACAAATACGGGTCATAACAACGGGGCTCACCCCCCCACATTCAACCATCGTGATCTCGATACATAATACCATCTTTGTGTGCAAGACAAAGACGATCAACAGAAGAAAGGAAGGGATCTAGGTACTGAAAACTACGCCTTCCCTACCAAAGTTTGGGAAGAATTTCATTGAGTTAATGGATCAGTATTCATATGCATTTCGAGTGGTATGATTGAATGTTTGATGATAGGTCCTTGGTAAACAATTTCATGGTCGATGAAATTTTGTATTTCTTCCCTTTAATTTATATAATTTATTAAGGTTTTCATTGGTCTAGCATTATCTTCTGTAGTGGTATCAATGTTGTGAGAAACAAGATAAAAATATTTGCATAGAAGAAGGTCACACTCCCTCCAGGGTGGCACAAGATAATACTTTTGGATGAGGCTGACAGGTAAGTAAAGACTGTTTATTATTTCTTTTACACACACACATCGTGGTATACACCAATACTATGTCACATTACATGGACATTTATATTTGATACATGTCTGTGTCACTGCCTCAGTGCATTCGGCATTTTAGGTTTAGGTCATTGACACATTCTTTAGTTTTCGTTGTTAGTGGGCTTTATTCGCTAAGACAGTCCATGTAATCTTACCTTGGAATTATCCCCAATTTCACAGAATAATGCATTTTTTATTCGAAGCATATAAAACTCAGGGATTTATTGTAACTCAATGCTTGTCAAGAACCTATGATCATAGTTTTTTGATTAAGCTGCATAATGTTGTGTTCAGTGGCATGGGATCGTTACACTTGTTAGGTCGACTACCATGTTATGGTTTTTTTTTGGTTGGCTTCAAATTATTGGTACTAGGGCTTTTGGACATTGGTTTGGTAAAAACCATAGTAGAAAGATTCAAATATCAATGAGAATTCGAATTCAAATACGATTAGGTATGGACATGTTCAGGAATATAATTCCCATGAAGTCATCTTGGTGATTGTTTTTCCAAGCCATCTGGATGTTTTCACAGTGTGTTTTCCAAAGTCTGATTTTGAAACTCTAATTTTTGGACCCTTGTTGAGTTATTTCCAACTTCTCAAGAAGGAAAAATAGAGATGATTGGCAAGCATATTGTTTTTATCATCCTTCGTTGTTTGGTTTTTGTATTCTGACCTCTATTTTTCTTATTTTGGAGTACATTTTATATTTGTTTTCCTTTCGAAACACTTCTCTAATTGAATGGGATTGCGGGAAAAAGGTTGGTAGCATTTGATAGTAATAAAAATCATTAATTTCATCCATTTAGAACATAGTGTCGAGTTCACCAACAAACTCCAGGAAAGACTCCTTGTCGTGTGACTAATAACTAGTATGGATGGCAAGAAGTTGCAAATATATTCAGTTTGTCTACAAAACACATCAAGTCAATAGGAAACAAAGCCATTGTAGAATAGTGACATTAGCAGAAAGATATGTACTTTTCCTTAGTACAATAAGGTATGTGTTATGGATATGTTTTGAGAGGTTTTTGCATTTCTATTAATGATGCAAAGTATCAAGCTCCTGGGAATATGAAAACCATTTAACTCCTAAATTATCGAAATGTAGAGAAAGAAGACAAAAAAATCCATAAAATAATGAAAGGATAGGAAAAATTGAAGAAGCTAAGTCGACAGGTTTGAAATTCGAATTCTACTTGCTACTAAATTGCTAATAAACTACGTTGCGTGGGTATGTCTAAGACTTAAACTTTTTCACTAAAATTCTTTCTTCGTAGCTATAGAAAACTCCTCTATACAAGGCAAACTCATCCTTTTATATGTATTGAATAATAATAATATACATTGAAACCAGTGTTTGCTCCCAACGACTTTCACCCCAACAATGTAGATAGGTGCAACAACTGGAATACTTCAAGAATAGTCATAGGAATGTTGTTTTTCAAATTGAGAGACCATGCCAAAACATTAGATTTGATTGTTAGATTATTTTCCTTTAGCATCATGGATGGAAGTAATCATTAGAATCCTCATAGCAAGTTGGAACGTTAGGAGTTCAATTGGTCTCTCTCTACTAAATGTGTCATTATCAAAGTCCTTATTTGATATGTGCTCTTCAAATTTAAGATTTGACCCATGATCCAATGGATTTAATTCAAGGACCTCCCACCCCATTGGATGAATTTCATGCATACTACTAGGAACAAAAAGTATATATGGTGGGATATCTAGAGATGTTACCATACCATCATCCATATTTGACCCATTGAAACCAGTTTTGGGAACACGAGGACTGGTTAAAGAACCATTCTTATTGTATACAAGTTTTGCCTTGCCACCAGAATATATAGATGATGAGTAGCCATTATAATCAGGAGAGTATAAATCAAACCGAAGGCATGATCCACAGCCATCCTGATCATCCATGCCATGATAAGTATCATCATTGCAAGACACAGGGTCCAAATTCTCGAGAGTGTCATTCTTTTGCCTTTTCCATCTCTTTGTAGAAGATGTCCTATCATCCTCAAAATGATTCCATCATGGAATATAAAACCAAAGAGATATGAGAAGGTAAAATGTTCGAATGGCAATTTCCTTTTCTCTTCAAATTTACGTTTGGAAATCTAGGTTGAAATTAACTAAATATAAATTTTAGTTTTAATTGTGGCTCTTTGTTCCATGCCGCAAAGCAGTTATGTGAACACATGTCAATAAAATGATGGGAAATGTGACCTCATCAGAGTTTAGCACGTCCAATACCCTTTTGACAGAAGAATTTATTGGTCTCACTAGACTTCTTACTTTGTACAACTCATCATCAATAAATTCCATGAGACTATGCCTCTTTGAGACATGACCTCAAAATCATTGTGAGAAATATCAACAATTCCACAATTGGTGTATATATCTATTAGTGTATTCCCCACAAAATAATGCCCCTTCAATCTATTCTTTATTATATAGACATGGACTTCCTGACCTTCTTGTGGGACTAATAGATCAACATATTCAGGGAGAATGCTTGCAAAGGTTACAGAGTTGGGCTTCAATCCTATAACTTATAAATGATGAAAAGGATTCAAAGCTTCATGGTGGAGACCATTTTGTATATATGCAATGATCATGGAACTCCATAAAAATATCTCTATTACAAACATCCATGGAAGAACTTGTGTGTAACTTCATTTTTATCCAAACTTGGAATACAACTTCTACACAACCCATTGTTTCCCATTATGGAAAGATAGCAATAGAAATTAGGATTGGCTCCGTGTTAATCATGTGCTATGATTTTGAATTTAGTGTAGCATAATTGATATTTCACAGACTACCTCTTATTTACGCAAATAAATTTCTATCATTTCGAACTAGAGTTTTTATCGATGATGATTCAGACAATATAAGAGCATCAAAGACCTTTCCATGATATTTTTTACTCTAGAATATATCAAAGAGTACAAAACTAAAATAAAATTGAATCACATAGTTATAACATATCACAAGTAACAGTTAGAGATCAGTTTGAACTATTGAAAGAGCCCACACAATTGACCTATGCAATCCCAAGCTTACAGAATTTAGAAAAGGTTTTCAGACAAGTTTCACATACAAATTTATAAGTCTAGAATGTAAAGTAAGCAATATATGTAACCTATGTAATCCTCTTAATCATAGGTTCTTGACACTACAAGAAAAGAACTATTATAGGACAACACCATCTCCATGTTCCTCTTGTAATCATACATATCGATAAAGTTCTTCTCCACAATCACTTTAGATGCCAATCTGATACCCCATGTTGGATATGGAATTGCTTCATTCTAGAGATATTGGTAACCATATACAATAAAAAAAGTAGAAAAAGGTTCAACCCCATGTTACTTGTTGCATTTCACACAAGAGCTTAAGGACATATTTTCCACACATATTATCTACATAGCACACACTTTCGGAATCTACAAAATATATCTAGATTAGAATTTCTTAAATGCCATCCACATATCTTTCCTATTTTCCTCATTTGGTGCATATCCTAGAAATTTCTATTAAATATAAAAGATTCATCTTTGTTGAGAACTTCACAATGACATCAGACCCATATGTAGGAAAGAGCCATAGCTGATAAAGTCCTAATGTTATCTTACCATCCCAGAACTACTCCTGTGAAGATTTGCATCTTAGTATTTATGTATTTGAGCCTTTACATCCCCAGTGGCATAACCAATGTCTCTTATACCAATTTGTAATGTACCTTCTATACTAAATCATCAAATAGGAATCTAATGGTCTAGTTTTTAAGTCAAAGTGAATGGATAGAATTTTATTTAATGTGGGTTATGCAAAATGTCATTCATCTCCTTGGTTTCAAACCTATGGTCATCCTTCCTTGTCCACTCTCTCTACAAAGTTGTCAACGAAACATACTAATAAGGATATATCGATCCCATGGCCAACCCATTTAAATCTACAATCAGAACATAAAGTAATTTGTCTATTGTACCAACATGTCTTCTTACTATAAAGAACTCTAATGTGAATGAATTTCCCGCATAACCTACAAACAGACCCCAATAACTAAAAATGCATGTAGGGGGCAAGGGAAGGACATTCCTTAGCATATATCATGTGGAAGGTATAGAATAAGGGGCCATCCAAATTCGATGCATATGATACTTTTCTTTTTTCTATTAAATATTCCTTCTCAATTTAAGATCCAATGTGCATCCTAGTGCCATCCATCCTATTGTTTTCTTTCACCATTGGCTAGTACTTTGAAGAGCTTCTTAACTTGCATATAAAACATTGTTATATTTTCCATTTATAATGAAATGATTCCATTTGTCTTACCTTTGGAGAAATTATCCTTTCTATTGAGCAAGGTGATTAGCAAGGATCTGTCATGGTAACATAGGTTATTGCAGTTTTCATAAAAGCCTCTCAATTATCTACGCCAATACATGGGAATGGGAAGATCTATCAACCTTATATCACTCTACAATTCATGAACGTTCTCTAATGATCCAAATATAAGTTAAACATCACTATAGAGAGGCGTTATGGTCATTAGTGTATGATAGTTCAACTATTTACACAATATCAAAAATTATTAATTCACCTTGTTGTTACTAAAGATGTTTTCATCTCAAACCGTCTTGAGAATCAGTGCCATGCCAACAAGTATTATCAAATTTCTGCCATGACAAGTAATATTCTCAAATTTATGATTAGTTTATAGTGACTGGATTACATTATAAAATCTTGAAACACCTTTACAGCTCCTGATATCTGTGGAAGCCCCACTCTTCCAAGATTTTCATTGAACCCAACTGCTCTGCAGTGGGTAAATTGAATACAAACATAGTACAACAGAGCAAAACCTATAGCACACAGAATTCAATTGGAATTCTATGGGCAATGTAATAGCCATTTTACAATGTGAAAATTTGAATAAATGATGAAAGAACGTAACTATTACTTCTTCAACATTCATAAGGTTTAATATGTGATTCAAATGCAAGTATACATATGAAAGAGATTTAAACATCGAATGAAGTTCAAAATAGCAAGTCTCGCTATGACTGAGATTGAGCCATCAATGCATGCAAATAAGCATATGAAAAACTAAAGAATTGTTGTAGGGAGCATGGCAGAAAGGGACAAATAGATATAACATAGGTATATAAGAAGAATCTTGAAATGTATAATCATTATAATAGAACTCAATACCAACCTAGTTTAATTATTGAAGCACCAAAATTTTCCAGGGGAACAAGTCTTAGCTATGTAACCATATATAGAATCCTCTTCCAAGTATTGAAATGCCTCTAGTCATGATGGAATCTTTCAAACATCCACGTTTAGGTTTTGAGTACTCTTTGAAAGGGTACGAAGGAAACCTAGGTTTGCAAATGGATTCAAAGAATTCCCAGAATTGTTGATATAACTCACGTTCTGGATAACTAGGACCTATACCTATTTTACACATGTCAGGATGGCCATCAAGGAGACAATTTAAGAACACACAATTTTGATCCTCAACCTTCCCATCAGAGGAAAATTTGAACTGACCCTCCTGGTTTGAGCTCTCTCTCTCCCCATCATTTTTTTTAGAATGATTGACCACCTCTGAATTATCTTTTGCAAAGGGGAGTTGTTCTAACAGTAGAGAGAAAATGTATAACAGAGAATGAAGAACTACAAGCAACTGATGCTATAGCCATAGGAGGGAGATTCTTTGAGGGTTTTGTGTCTGTGGTTACTTTATCAGCTATAATAGCTTATTTGAAAGACAAGGTTGCTAAGATATAAATTGATTTGAGCATCGTTGTGAATGATCAAGACCAGTTTTGTATCACTAATTCATCAAAATCCTGATATTGTTTTGTCCTAGATAGAAACATTTCATCTGTCTCACTTTTCTCTAACTCCTTGAATTTTCTTTGAAACCTTTTTGGAATATCTATATGTTATTTAGGGTTTTCTGAACATACTAATTCTTCAACCTCATTATCAATTGGTATTTGATTTATTTTCTTTCTCTTCCCTTCAGCAGATCTTACTTTATCTAAGGACAAGCTAACACCCAATTCATATCTTCTATTATGTGCAAGTGATGACTGGACTTCTATACACTCTACGTGGTGCTCTCCCAAGGACCGTTCAATTGATTTATTTTCCTTTGTTGAGATCCTCAACATATATTTCGATGATTTATTGATTCCTCCATTCTTTGCTTTTTTAAGCTTCTTCGAGTTTTTAATATAGTCAATTTATTTCTAATTGCTAATAAACTATGTTGCTAATTGCTACTAAATTGCTTTTTACTTTAGAGAAATTTTGTGTGCACAATTGATACAAGAGTTGATCCATGTATCACTTACAAGTGAAATGTTGAACATGGAGAACATCTCTGTCAACATACATTATTCATTACAATCTTAAAATCACACACAATTTGATGAGATATGTTAGATACATAGGCCATTACATGGTGATCATATGTGACTAATACTAAGAGACAGACCTCCACAAGCATAGTCATCCCATGGAATCTCAAAGATCTATCTTGAATACAACTCCAACCATTTCCATAAATTTGGAAGTTCTTTAGTGCTCAAATATGTTGGGAGTCTGAATTTATTTGTGCAGTTATTACTCTATATGGCAAGACTTTCTGGAAGTTGTGGCATTGCAAATGTGCTCTACTAGCTACAAAAGATGTAACACAATCCATTATCTATAAGAAATTGCAAACTACTACATGTTCCCTCTCCACCCCTTCGTTTCTAGAAGTATCTAGGTTGATTACCTCTACCTGTATTCATACAATCCACACTATCCATTCTCTTTAATACTTTCAACAACATGAAATAGCAAGGATTAAAGTGATAGAAATATACAGTAAAACACAGATATACTCAGCTAAAATAGAGTATAAATCTACATGATTAGATTTGTGTTCACTGTATTTAGTCTTGATATTAATGGTTGCTTCCTTATCTTGACATAAACAATATTTATAAACTTTCATTGAGTAGTTAGCAAGAATTTTTACAATATAAACTAATATGCTTGTATGCATGTAGATTTACCAAAGGTCTTTCAACATGATTTATGCGAAGATTTGCATTAGAACAATGGTACACCTTTTGATGAGTTCAATATCTATTCATGACTCTGTATTTTAATATTTGGTAAATTTTTGGAATGCAAACAAGTGGCAAGTTTGGTCTAAGTAGGATAATTTTGTTATATCTTACTGAATATTGTTGTATCCAATTGTTCCAAACAAATTTCCAATAACTATCAAGGTAATCTCCCCTGTAATATATTTACATCTATCAGAAACCAATATTTGTGTAGTAATTTTAGCAAAACCATAGGTTAGGACCTGTGCAAAAGTTTACTAGGAGATAGGTATAGGAAACAACATAGGATAAATTTATTGCATGAGGCAAGGGCCTTTCATTTCATGCAACAAAACCCATGAAAGTCATGCCACATGCACTGTGACACTAGCTTGACTAATAAATCACACAAGTCATACAACAAGCATCATGACAATAGCTTGAATAATAAATTGTGTAAGTCATTATTGAACATGCAGGTTCTTACACGAGGTCATTTTGGTAAGACCGTGCGACTACTTACATGAGGTCATTTGGATATGTCAAGTCAATATTTGACATCTAGTGGCCTAGACTAAAGGGAACATTTAATTATCATTCCCTACAAGCAATGATATTGTCCTATAGATTTGTATGTTATTACCCATAATGTGTAAACCATTCAGCTTGAGGAAGTACATTTAGCATATCAGTAGAAAACCGTGCATAATGTACAAAATTACCCATAACTACAAAATCCATCTCCTTCCACACAAACTAGGAATTACATACAGTACCACAAATCTTGACCCTTGGTATTTGCTAAACTATCCAAGTGATTCTGGGCATGATAGTCAATCAAGTACTTAACTGTTGATGACTTAGAATGGGCATTGAGATAAGGTTCACAATTTTTCCAAAGGAAAAATCAATTCAATGATAAGATAATTCCAACAATAGTTAACAACACTTTTGGGAAGCTTCATATTATATTATCACTTTGTCTAGTACACATTTATGCTTTGTCCTTTTATGTCGACAATAAGATCTCAAGGCAATGAGTATCAATCCACTTAGATTTTGTATAGTAATTCTAGAAACTCATGTTGTTATATGCCTAAAATTACATTGTTCATGTAGGTTTATATCTATTAAATTTTGTTGTGTTCTATTCTGAAATAAATTTACTTCAATTTTTCATATTAGCCCAATGACAATATTTAGATTAGTAATCACATCAGCATGATAGTAGAGTGTAGATAGAACATAAACAAACACAACAAAAGACAAGCCAAGACAAGAGGACACAAGATGTGGCACCATCCAAGGATAAACACCAATGTGGGGAAACCCTTAATCAATTCTTCCTATATTCTTCAATAGTTTAGCAGAGAGAAAGAGATAGAGTACAATTATTTGAAGTCAATACTTGACTTGCCAAATAGGATATCAAATATCTTCTTTGTGATAATGACCAATGGGGTTGCAATTCTGATATCAAGTACTGAATATATGCGTTTCCTTCACTACTTCACTAATCATGACAAGGCTGCTAATCTAGGACCTTTCATATGTTGCAAGGACTAGTTCCTTTCATAGCAGACCTGGTCACTGGTTAGGGAACAAGCTTTGAGTGATACAACAACCTAAAAACATCCCATAGTTCATCTATTTACTATGGCTAGCCTTCATATAGTACTCCAATGATACACTACCTAATAGTGATGCTTACCTTCTGAACACAACTACTAAAAGGCCTCAAACTTCTGCCTATGGCCAGCGACCTAGCCCAATAGTGGGTTGTACCTTTGATCCCTCTAAATAGTGACCCAAAAAACCCTTAAAAATAAGTCACTAGTTCCTCCTTTTTTTGGATACTTGTTCCCTTCAAATCGAGCTCAAGAACAACACTAACATGCCCAAACAACCTTGCATTATACCATGTTGTCACTTACATAAATGTGACCCTTCATGCTAATAAGATACTCCTTTTTTTTGTGGCTAGCTTCACTTTTTTGGATGCATCTAAGGGTCCCTTACATGTTGTGATAAGGGCTCCTGTAACTATGGCTTTATGCCTTCATATGTTGCTAGTTAGGGCCTCTCCCACTATGGCTAAGAGAGATGCATATAAGGTATTTTTATGATAGAAAGTAGGAGCTTCACAAGACTACATATGGGCCTCTCTTAATAGCAGATTAGGGCTATTCATTAGGCCTCTTGTTGCTGCAGAATAAGGGCTGTGTTTAGGACATTAGGGCACCTCCGAGATAGCAACTATACATAATTTGTGACTGAATTTAGGGCATGGTTAGATATCCTTTTAGAAAAATTACTAGACTTCTTCTTTCAGTTGCAAATATAACTCCCTCTTGGCAGTGTATAGATCTCCTCTTACCAGTAAAAAGATTTCCCCATAAGACTGCGCCTAGGGCTCTTTAGTTCTGCGTCTAGGGCTCTCTTAGAAGACCCTTTCTTCACTATGTCTAGGGCTTATCCCTCTTGATCTCTTTAGCCACCAACCCAAACGAGTGGAGAGAGATATTAGGAGAAGTGTGTGTAAAAAATGACTTGAAGACCTCTTCTACTTATAATAAAACGTTGAGGACAAGTTCAAGTAATTTGGTTACTGGCCAACCTTAACAAATTGTCAAATAACATAAATAAATTCATATCTCCATGAATACATGTCAGAAACAGATGATCTTTAGATCAATTCTACACCTCTCAACAAGAGGAATGCAAGGAAAATATTAGTTCCCATAAATAAGAAGATGCACATGGAGTTTGGCCCTAGTTTCCAATTTTAACAATATCTGAACTAAAAAATGACCTAACGGAAAACTTTTGATACATTTTCCAACACATATGCAATAAATGGTCCTATAAGTATAATCAAAACTGATCATAGGAAGCCAATTGGTCTTGAATTACCATACCATTATTTGTGATAGCCTTCAGCCTTTGAAGTTTTCACCATATCCTTGTCAACCTTATCCATACATGAAAACATAACATTTCCATCATCTGAAATGTATCAATCTTAAATCATAAGAAATTATTCATCACATTGTATTTATTTTTCATATCATGTTTGGGCCATTGTTATCTTAACTGGTGAATATACTTGTATTCATAATTACCATATTCATTTGAGCTTACTTGGCTAGTCTAACTCAGTTGGGATCTAAATCTGAGTAGATTAGATGGAGTCAAAGCTGAACTTGGACAAAATTCAAGGTCTAACTAAGCCTGGAGCAGAACTATCTCATGATCTGACTTGGGCTTGGGAAAGAATTGGGTAAAACTTGATAGTTTAAAAATAAAAATTTTGTCCAAGTTATTTTCTTTTGACCAAATTTCCTGAATTAGCTCTTAAGTCTTGCCCGATTTTAAGTAAAACCTTGTTTATTTGTGCATGTTGAGTTGGACCTAAATCTTTATAGAAAGATTTTCCTTAATTCTATTTCATAGAGACATATAATTGAGCTTAGGATTAGTGGATGCTTCCATCATTGCGTCTTTCATTTAGAGCCGAGATACAATACATTCATCTATTTGAAATTTGAGTGCTTTAGATCTAGAACTTTGTAGGAGTACTTGCAAGAGCATTGAACTTGAGGTCTCCCTAAGAAGACACATGAAGAAATATGAGTGTGTATAAGGAAGTGCAGTACACATGTTTTATACTTTTGCACATTTTGAGGGCACACCAATACAAATGTCATTCTTGTTGGATACACTGGCATTGTTTAGTTTCAGAAAAGTTCTCTCTCAAATGTGTTGCTTTCATGAATTAATATCTCCAACCAAGAGGATGAAGACTTGGCATTACTAGGACATAGTGGTGTTATTACTTCCATGTAGTTTTGATTTATTATTATTCCACCACAAATAACTTCATTACAAAGCTACTCATTTAGCAATATACTACAATAGTGAATTGTTAAAGGAAAAAGATTTTGATTTGTTTGAACATCATAAACTGGAAGGAAATTTAGCTTTGAATTATAAAAATGGAATAAATTTTGAAAAATATGTTTTATGATCAAATATAGGCCGATTGCCTGACCATTAAAAAAAATTAGTCATGACAATAAGCAATGATTTTAGACACAATGAACTACATAATTCTCTAGCTTAAAAACAAGTTAGCATATTTAGTTTTGTCTGCATTAGAGAAAAATGAATGAGTAACATTAAGTTTGATTTGAATATTTATAGAATCATTTTAGAGATTCTAAATGGAAATTGCATATGCTAATATTGCTAAATTAATTACAAGGAAAAAAAGGGTCATACGTAATTTGTTGGCTTATGGGAATTGGATTCCTATTCCCGAGAATAGTATGTTGAAAATTGAAGATTACTATGTTGAAGCTTTATTCCTGGTTAGTATCATAATTTACAAACTCTTATCTTATTTCTTTTAGTTTCTTGTTGTAATCTTGTACCAATAATACTTTGATCCACACATTAGATTTCTACTGATAAGTTTCATTGTTGAAGTGTCACTATTTCTTAAATATAAATAGAGGAAATGATACAGCTAAGAAAGTGGATCATGAGACATTCTTAATAGAAATTGCTAGCTCTGATGTGTTTGATTATGTTGGATAAGATAAAAATTGCAATTTATGATAAACATGGGAATTCAAAATATTGGGATAGAAATGTATGCGTCTATTTGGATTTATTACTTTAGTTGAAGATAACATTTCATGAAAAAATGTTGTAGACTGAGAACATAGTAGGTACATAATTTATTCTATGGTGACGATTTATTTGCTTTGTTTATATAGGTCATCTAGCCACATAGTGGACATTATTGCCCAACAAAATAAAACTTGTTCGAGTATCTTGCTTTTATGGGGAAAATTACATTAACAATATTGTTGATGTTGAGGAATATATCATATAAATCTTTTATAGTCTACTTTAGTTTATATTCTAGTTTTCATCGACTTTCATGTCTTATACTTTGGATTGTATTTCATTGTATTTCTTTTTTCAGGAAATGAACTCAGTATTGATAGTAAGAAGCAAAAATTGAAGAAAGAGGAGAACAATAACACTAGAGCGACAAAATGAAAACTAAAGGGAAAGAGAAGAGAAATAGTCTATTGGTACCCATAGAGCCAATATCCTGTGTAGACACACACATAAAAGCTAATGGTCAAGTCTTCAGAGTAATATATTTTGTTGTATATCTAGTTATTAATTGTGACAATTAATGACCAAATCAATGATTATATCAATGAAAAAATAAATGACTAAATTAATGACCAAATGAATGACCAAATGAATGACCAAATAAATGACTAAATCAATGTCTAAATTAATGACTAAATATACTACTAAACAATTAAATTGAGACAACCAAATAATGACTA
>APFE031231553.1:8063-21702 GCA_000404065.3 Pinus taeda
ATCCGCCTGCAATTGAGTAATGAATTAAGAAAGACAGGGATGTGAAAACCATTCCCTGCGAGCCTCTTCAATCCATTCTGGAATGGGAAGGGAAATTGCGAGCAGGGTACTTTCCTCCTCAAATTGGCGAGATAATGCATTTGCTACACTTTTTTCCCGCCCTTTCTTGTAAATGATCTCATAATCATATCCCAGCATTTTGGGGAGCCATTTATTTTGTGGTGGGGAGGATAGGTGTTGCTCCAAAAAATATTTAAGACTGTGATGGTCTGTGTGGATTTGGAAACATCGCCCCAGTAAGTAAGGTCGCCAGTTATCTACTGCATGTAAGATAACCATTATTTCCTTCTCATAGGTAGATTGTCCCAGATTCTTCCCACTTAGTTGTTGGCTTGTGAAGGCCAAGGGTCAACCTTCCTGCATTAAGACCGCCCCAATACCCGTACCTGAAGCATCACATTCAATGACAAAAGATTTGGTGAAATCAGGTAGTGCTAAGACTGGAGTGGAACACATGGCATTTTTTAGAGCTGTAAATGCTTGTTGTGCGTCATCATTCTAGAAGAATCAATTTTTCTTGAGGAGTTGAGTGAGGGGCTTTGCAATGCGACCATAATTGCGGACAAATTTGCGATAATAGCCTATGAGACCCAAAAATCCTCTCAGCCTCTTCAAGGTCTTAGGTTGAGGCCAATCCTGCATTGCCTGGATCTTTTTGGGGTCCACCTTGACACATTCACGCCCCACAATGTGGCCCAAATACTCAACTTCTTCCATGCCAAAAGAACACTTGGACATCTTAACAAATAATTTATGCTTGCAGAGCAGTTGCAAGAGCAGATCTACATGCTGAAGATGTGCGGCCCAAGTGAAACTATAGATGAGGATTTCATCGAAGAAGACAAGGACAAATTCACTGAGATATGGTTTGAGAAGGTGGTTCATAAGGTTCTGAAAAGTAGATGGGGCATTACAAAGACCGAATGGCATGATTAGGAACTCATAATGGCCTTCATGAGTTCTGAAAGCAGTCTTTGGAATGTCGACTTCCTTCATGCGAATTTGGTGGTAGCCTGAGCGAAGATCCAGCTCAGTGAAGAATTGAGCCCCATTGAGTTCATCTAGCAAATCATCAACAACCAGGATGGGAAATTTATCTTTGACTGTCAACTTACTGAGGGCCCTGAAGTCTGGACACATCTACCATTCCCCATATTTCTTGAGCACCATGACCACCGGTGATGAATAAGGACTAATGCTGGGACGAATGACACCTGCTTCCAAAAGTTCCTTTATTATTTTTTCTATTTCATTCTTTTGGGTGAACGGATATCTGTAGGGGCTCACATTTGGTGGTTGGGCCCCTAGAACCAAGGTGATGCTATGATCATGTTCCCCTCTCGAGGGTGGAAGCTCATGAGGCTTGTCAAAGACTGGTAGATGGTTATTTAAAATCTGTTGCATCTCAGGATGAATCGACAGAGAATTGGGTTCGATGGCCTGGATGGCATTAAATTGAGCTATAACTCCATGATGGCCCTTTTTTAGCAATTTTTCCATCCTATGTGAGCTGATGATAGAGGGATCTCCCGCTTGGAGTCCATAGAGGGTATATGTGGAGTTGTTATGCTTAAAGCTCATATATAACTCATGGAAATCCATTGTGATTGGCCCAAGAGTGCGAAGCCATTCAACACCGAGGACAATGTCGCACCCTCCCATGTGTATGGTAAACATGTGGGTCTTAAACTGATAATCTCCCATTTGAAGTTTGACATTTTCACAGCGACCTTCACATTTCATTATTCCCCCATTGGCAATTTGGACTTGGAAGTTAGAAACTGCTCGTACAAAACAATGCACTGCTTCCACGACTTTTTGATGGATGAAATTATGTGTTCTTCCACTATCAATCAAGACTACTACTGGGTGATGTTTAATAAAACCTATGATTTTGAGAGTTTGAGGTGAAGAAATCCCTGCCAAAGCATGCAGCGAAATAACTGGTTCGTCAGGGACATTGTCCTTCTAGTTGTCCTCTTCTGCCTCCTCAGGATCCTCAAGTGGTGGGGCTTCCTCCGATGAGCTGTAATCAGTGGAATCAATTTGAAAAAATTTGTGCTCCTTGCATTTATGACCTGGGGAGTATTTTTCATCACAGTAGTAACATAATCCCTGCTTTCTTCTTTCGGCCATTTCTGCAGGTGACACCTTTTGAACCTTAAGTGTTTGAGTTGTGCTGTGAGCCTGTGGGGGGCGACCCTTGGTGATGAAATTTGGGCGAATGGACTGGGCCGCTAACGCACGTTCCACATTACGAGCTACCTTGCAAGCCTTCGTCCATGTGGGAGGGTGGTGCAGTCAGACGTGGGCTTGTATGGCCTCTTTAAGACCACTGATAAAGCATTTCGTGTAGAACGCATCTGGGAGATCCCTAGTGCGGAAAGCTAAGGCTTCAAAGGTTGTAACATATTCATCCACTATGCTAGTCTGTCGGAGCTTAGTGAAACGGCCCAAAAAAGCAGATTCATGGTCAAAGCGCTCTGTAAGAGCTTTTTTGAAGGCGACCCAAGTCGAAAAACTGCCATTGCCACGTTGATGCCATTCCCATCATTGCCATCTTGCATTGTCCAAGTACATGCTCCCCACCATAAACTGAGTCTCATTGTCAAGGATGTTATTCAGATTGAAATACTGCTCCATTTGTGCTACCCATGCGGCTGGGTGAGAACCATCAAATTTATGCATATCCAACTTGGGAGGTCACAGATGGGATTGTTGGTGGGTGCCCTAGAGGTGAAGAGAGTGGCTAGACTCACCCTCACTGTGTCCATTGCCAATATACGCCTCCTCGCGGGCTTCCTCCTTGCCCTTAGAGAGTGTGTTAGTTAGTTTGTCAAGTTGAGCTTGGATGGCTTGCAAGGATTGTTCAAGTTTGTCAATCTTCTCATTGGCCATAGCTTGAGCTCTAGTTGCCACCATGCACCGATTTGATGTACTTGAAATTGGGGACCGCCTGAATTTTTTTCACTAACAATTGAACGGTACCACCTTGCTCAGCTCATCATCCTGATTCTTATGGGCTATATCACCAATAAGCGCCCCGGGGGGTCTCAGATTTTTTTATTTTTATTTTTATTTATTTATTTATTTATTTTTTTTTTTTACTGAAAACTCTTAACGGAGTTTTACTCCTTGCTTAGGAATACTGCAGTAGCCGAATCCTCAAAATGTCAATGCTGCTAAAAGTCCAGTGAAAATCACGCCCCGGTATAGGAACCCCACACAACTACTCAGATCTGGTGGATCTGAGAAATCTGAATGGCTGATTGGATAGTTCTGATCGGCGAAACAAATTGTTGTTGTGGATATGATGGATCTAATAGATCGGAATGGCCGATCTTCTAACTTGGAACTACGGGACTGATGTCTGCTATTGCTGCAAACCCCCTTGCAAGATCTAATCTGGTAGAGATTATGTGTGATCCCAAGATAGAAAAGGGAACTATGGTCTCGAGGAGTGTCAGGTGCTACAGATCGCAATATACATAAGGGTCTGATAGTAGTACTCGACCCAATGTTTCAGGGCTCTAACTAAGGAGGATCAATCGTACCCTTAGCCGTACAACCCAACTACCCTATCGTACGGGCAAGTAATCTCTCCGAGTGCTATTCTTGGTGTACTATAGCAGCAAGACGGTCGACGGTTTATCTATGGCGAGGTTTGAAAGGAGCTAGGGGGCTTCCGATATACCCAGAGGGTACTTGGAAGATAGTCTATACGCGGTTCTGTCTAATGTGCTACTACTCGAAGGCGTACCCACAGGGGTTACAAGGGAGTCCAACAAGCGTGACCACCTCTTATATTTCTTGCGTGCATGCCTCCCCAAATCCGCAGGTTTATGCGCTCAACGACAGATCCCATGGTTTAAAGACGCCGGAACAAGTCTCTAGGCAATTTTTTTTTTTGCTAAGAAATGGAGATCCCACCTGCCCTGGAAAGAGCTCTGATACCACTTGTTATGCTCTTAACCTGCAAGATGATACCAAAATACCGAATATGTGAAGAAATATACCCAGAAGATAGAATAGCGAGTAATAACAGCAAGTATTTTATTATTCAAAAAGCAATGTTCACTTGCCTCTTCGACGGGGCAACCTCCAATAGAGAAAAACTTGACGACAAAATAAGACATGATGCTCCTTGCAGGGAGTCTCTATCCTTTATATATGACTCATACATGCAATACCATGGATCAATACCATGGTTTTTATTAATACCATCTATCTAATACCATGGCCCATTTGCAACTAACTGTGGTCCCATCATTAAATGCGGGTTAACCACTTACAATTATTAATATTGGCTTTATTGACTCCTTACTATGACTCGATCCTACTACATAAATAAGGGGGTTAGGGTGGGACCCTAACAAAAGAGATTGATGTGTGATTCAAGAACTTGTATGCTCTTGAGGTCAAAGATGCATGCAAAGCCATGAGGAGCCAGGAAAAAGTTAGAGACTTGGTGGTTGAGAGGGATAATGAGCTACCTTTCAACATGCAGCCCCAGAAGAAGCCTCAGAAGCTGCCTCAGAAAGTTGTGGAGCAGCCATAATTGGAGAAGCAGAGAGGAGACTGAGTGGTGGCATCCGCTCAAGAAGAGATCTTTAGTAGGGGGAAATTTTGAACCAAGTGGGCAGAGGGAACACATGCACACATACCCCCATGTAAGAGGTGGGGCGATGTGAAGTAATAGTCCCAACAATGAAGAAATTGGCTAGGGTCCATGCAGATGGTTTATCTCATGGATCATTACCTTGCTACAGGAGCCCATAGTTCATAGTAGCAGGATGGATCACTGGTTGTTGATGTAGTCATATGTCAGAGTGATAGAGGCAGAGACTAGTGGTAGTCAAATACCGGGGAGCGCATAGCAGAGTTGGGATCCATGTAGATGGCACAATGCATAGGCAACAAAAGCACATAGTTTTTAGTATATAGTGTAGTAGTTAGTAGCATTTAGAGACTTTGGTGACAGATGCATCATACTGATTTAGGATGGATGCTTTTTCAGTTTTAGAAGTTCTAGTAGCAACAACACTAGAGAGAAGTATTGCATGCAGAACATTCCAAAGGTACCAGATCATGATAGAGTTGAATTCCTTTATTTTTGAGAGGGAGTGTTGAAATTTTCAATAAGAAATGTTAAAAATAACATCTAGAAATTCTAATTTAATTTGTACTTGAATTAAATTGAGAATTAAATTATAATTATATTCTCATAACAACTTGTAATAGTTAATTAAGTTAAATTGACTTAATTGACTTAGGAAATTCCAGTTGGAAGTATATCTAGAGTAATGTAGAGTGGTCCCTAAATTTTAAGGACCCAAGTTGAGTTCGTTTGAGTGGTAATTAGATAATTCAGTCTAACTGACCTATAGTAAGTTAAACTAGTTCTAATTGTTGGAGGAACGAGTAGGAGGTCTAGTAGTGGGGACGGGCACTAGTGCAACTTCACTGTTCCTCCAGTTAACTTAATATTCACTCATAAATAACTCATGCATGTCAGTTCAAACGAAGACCCAATTGAGATTAGAGTTCAAGGATAGTGTACTATTAGTTGTATAATTTTTCGAGTTGTACAGATGGTTCATGCAATCATTTGAGGGCCTATGATGGATTGCAAAATTATGGAGAGTGGATTTCCCAATTAAATATGGGCTAATTCTCTTAGGAATTGTGCAAGGAAGTAGGGGCTTGGAAGGCTAGTAAATTTGCTAAGTGTTCGCCAGAGTCAGCCCATGAAGTAGAGAGTTAGATTATGTTAGTGGAGGAATTGTTCAGAACGAACAAGAATTATATTTTCTTCTTAGATAGTCTTGTTAATGCAATATAGATAGTTGGGGTTTTGAGCAGTTGCTTTCCCTAGAGAAGTATTGTGTTATGTGCGATTTATAAATCTTCCTTTTCTTCTTATTGTTTTCACATATCAATTTTGGTTTTCACTGAAGAGTAGAGTAGATTCTTATATTGTGTTTTATCATACCACATAAGCTATTGAATCTACAAGTAAAAATCTACAGACTAGAGAATAACACAACTAAAGTATTTCCACAAACAATTGTGTGTTAAGACCCATCTAATCAAGGCAAAATTGTTGACAATGCCGTAAATTGCCAAAATAATATTATGGTGGAAGTTTGCATTTGTGGATGGCTATTGTTAATGATCCATACAAAATTAAAGCGTGTTCCCTATGCTTGTGATTAAAATTTAATGGCTTTTGTTGGTGTAATTATAACCTCGAAAAGGTGGAACCATAGTGTGATACATACAACAAAACAAAGATCCCCTCCCATAGTGAAAATAATAAGATACGCCTTTAACATTATCTGTATGATACAAGCCTGAAAGATCTTGATTTCACCTTGGCTATGATGCAAAGAATTCAATAAAAATTCTTTGGGCCATGTACTAATCATCAAAGGGACCAAGACACTGAAGGAAGCTGACAGAATTATGGAAAATCTCAAAAAAAAAATTGTGTATCATTTTTCCAAGAAAATGTTACAACATGGACTCCAACCAGCGAAAACTTTCCCCTGTGGGATGTCGAGAACTAGTAGACCATATGCCTTGAATCCTTTGGCAATAGAGTCATGTCATAAAATTCAATTCATATCAAATCCAAATTCTTCAAACTCAAGCTACTGAAGCAAATTGAAAAATCAACTAATCTATTTGAAAAGGAAAATAAATCATTTATAGTGCTTTATCCATTCGGCTATGGAGTCATTAATCCACATTAATAGAGTAACCTACAATTTTCAAACTACCATCTTCTATTTGAAACCTGTTGAATGGTGTTTCCATTGATTTCAACGTTGGTTCTTGAATGCTCTTAATATATGTCACGATTACATCAATGGAAAACATTCAATGGACGAGCAGCCTTAGAAGGATGGAAAAAAACCATAGATGCACCACCTTCATTTCCAAAAATTACTTGGTAGATCTTAGTGGATCGAGTGTGGATCATCCTTTTTGGATTCTCCTCTTCAAACTAATACCATTGGTATGTGGCACACCACAATAGGCCTCACAATTTGAGAGATATGCTCTCTTGAAGTTGGAAAGACCATTGTGTGGGAAAAGCTCCAAGGGAATATGATGTGGCACATGGCACAAGGGTATTTGTGTAGAGTCACAAATTTTATTTTTAAATTTAAAATACTTGAGGGATATTTGACTTGAATGACAATTCAAAAATGATTAATATAGGTAGAACGCCTCAATATTTTTTTAAGGAATAAAATCTTAATTAGGGTCTTTCTTGAGTTAGTCTTACACAGTGCATTCAAAATTTTCACTTCCTTTATGGTGTTCGTTAAGATCTATCAACTATATAAATAAATGACTTATTACTCTTCCAAAATATACATGAATCTAAATCTTATCTAAACATTTTTCTCTGAATTTCATCCTCTGCCTTGTGGAGAATAAAGTGATATTTAGGACACATGTGCAATGAGGATTTATAAACTCTTGCTCATGGTTATGAGGCATATTTACTAGGTTCTAATGAATGATCATTTCTTTGAGGCATATTTATTGGGTTCTAATGAATGGTCATTTATGTAAGGCATAAAGATTGAATTCCAAAGGTCCCTCTAGGGAATATATTTGATGGTTTCTCATAGCTAACTTAGCACCCATTATGAGGCAATTCGTACCAAGAACTCTGAAGGCAATTTGCATAGTAAGTATGAAGCAACTTTGCATCCTTGGAATTATGAAGAAATTGATTATCATGGTACCCTTGGAACTTTGAAGGGAAGTTCTTGAAGGATACGATCGACTTGGAACTCTTGGCATCAAGAAGAAACAACTGAAATATAATTAATATATGATAATCATATTAATTCACGTAATGTTGTAAATGAAGTTTTAGAACCAAGAAGCTAAATCAAGAATAAACCTTGGGGTAAAGGGAGAATAGGAAGAAATAAAAAAAAATGGACCACTTGAGAAATCTACTCTCTCCACGTTTGGAAGATATTTGGGAGATAATGTCCATAAGTTTTTTATTAAGAGAAGAGTAGAAAAGGATACTAGCGAGAGGTTTTTTCTACGATTTTTCTAGGGTTGTAGTATATGATTAACTCTGGGAAACAAGTGATAGGCTACTTGACATTATCTTTCTTGGTAGAACAAAATTTCTTCCCTCGAGTACAAACAATAATCTCGCAAATAAGGTAGAATTCACCCTTTTACCAGATTTATGCAAAGGATCGGTAATCTGATTTGTTCACCCACCTTTGCATTTGCCTTGGGATTGTTTCCTTAGTGATTCGTACAACATATGACATCGGGCGTAGTGAGACACGGATGATAGTGTCTTTGGCATTCTGCAAGAAAGAAAGACAAGCCGATTTTTGTCTTGCGGAGAACATTACAAGGTTGCATCTTGAACTTTCAACGACATATCCACCTGTAGGAATGCCTATTCATCTCTTTATCAGATCACTTGAAGGAAATTTATTTTTCTGCAAGTTGCAAGTTGGGAATACATAAAAACACTCAAACAAATGCTTCAAGAAAAGATGGGTATACCAGCTAGATTTCAAACCTGACTCATGCTAGAAAAATTTTGCAGGAGGAATATAAGCGAAAAGATTATAACATTGGCTGCGACACAACCATCTTCCCTAATTCAAGACTTTTAGGAGGATGTCCTGGGACAAGCTCAAAAGGTCCAACTACCTTCAAAGACATAGTCAATGGGAAGATGGAGAACCAAAACAACCAGAACAACCTCCCACTATTCCTGGTCCCTACATTGTGGAGTAGATGACCCAGGTGCCTGCATTAACAATTACATTGCCTTAGGTAAACCAGATTCATGATGAATTTCTTTCAAAAGTTGTGATATGCAGATTCAATGGGTTCTAGCTCAAATCAGAGGCCCTACATTATGAAATTTTTTCCACACGAACATAAAACTGTGACATCCATTTATGCTTTAAAGTATTCTTTATTTTCAAGTTTGACAGAACAAAAGATAAGGAATATGCATTACATGAGGGACCATGGTTTTGGGGCAATGCAAGCCTATTCATGACACCATGATTCACATGTTTTAATGAAAATACTATGGTGGTTTCCAAAATTCCAGTGTGGGTAAGGTTACATAATCTACCCCTACATTTTTGGCAACATAGAGTATTAACAAGCATTGGGAATGCCCTTGGGAAATTTGTAAAACTAGATGAAAATCACCTCACAAAGGATATCTTCACCTTTGCCAGAATCTATGTGGAGGTAGACCTAAGTAAGGGATTACCAGATCACATCCTGTTATATCACAACAACCAACAGTGGTCCCAGTCCCTTGACTATGAGAATACGACCTTCAGATGTCGTATATGTTTTCAAATTGGTCATCTTCAAAGTAATTTGTCTGCAAAACAAAAAAGAAAGAAACAAGAGACAACCACCAAAGCCAAAAGGATGGCAATTTTCTGAATCACAGGTAGCTGAAACAAAAGAAGAAGAAACTACAAACAATACCACCAATAACAATGCACATAATTCCCAGGACACCACGCAGAAGGACATGTCAGAACTCGTCTCACATTAGTTCCAATTCCTTCTAAACAACAATAAAAAATTGTGATGGCTACCTCCGAAAAAGAAGCAATTGGTACCAAACGTACTCATACATCAGATGGCTCGGGCTCTGACAAAGAAATCTTGTCAAATATAAATGAGTCTCAAATGACGAATGTATCATCCCCACTCAACACTAGTGGTTGGTGAAAAGTGGAAAAAAATAAAGAAAGGAAAGAGTAGAATAGGGTAACTCTCTTATGAGATCTTATTGATCTTGGTCAACAAGATCCGTCATTATGCATATGATTTGAGAATCTACAATATGTAATTTTGTTCATTTCATTTTGAATAAAATTGTGTTTTTCCTTGGGAAAAAGAAAATAAAAGAGCGGAAAGGGGCATAGAGTTTATTAGAAATATTAATCCTAAAATAGTTTGGCCTCATTATGAAAAGATGGCAGTGAATGAAAATAAAGAATATTAAATTAAATTAGAGAAATTTAATTTCATGAAAGAACCTCCATGTGGTAAGAGCCAACATAAGGATCTCCATGTAAGAGTGAAATTGACTTAAACTAAGGTGTAGTTGGGGGACGAAATCTCATACCTGTCAGTTAACTTCAGTAATGAACAAAAATTAAGGACCACAAGGGGGAATTAAGAGACAACTAGGATAAGAGATAGTGAGTCATACTGGCATGATGAAAACTATTATTTTTGAATAAGAATTTAAGTAAATAATTTAGGAGAACCTTGGTGATAGGGTGACACATAGGTGGGTGAATAATCAAACTTTTATATTAACAAAAATAATTATTTTTCCATGAAGTGCCAAGTGTCACCTATGAATCCTTCTATAAAAGAAGGGGCAAGCTATAAGAGAGGGGGTTACCTTTTTTTCACTATTATTGGATCAATGAAATATGTTATGGTGAGTGACTACAAGCTATAATGAGTTTTGTGAGGTGGAGATCTTTAGAGAGGAGACTCTTGAGCCAAGAGTGCTCACCTCCATTAGCTGACATTATTCCTCTATTGTATAACCCCATTGCATCTCAGGGGTTCACATGGAAGAAGAATATCGAAGGAGAAGGATGGAAGGTAAATCAGTGAGTCACTAACATTAAGCCAGGATACATCAACATTCACATGTGGATGCAGATGATAGAAATGAAGCATAAATAACAACAAGTCTAAGAACTGAAGCTCCACTCCTAGCTGAATGATACATTGTGTATTCATAATGTTTTATATATGATTATTGATGTATTTATAATGACCAGATTGTAAATGTGAATGTCATGGATCTCAATTTATGTATTTTTAATAGTGATGTAAATTTTAGTAGTATGGGAACTTGATTACAACTCTAAATAACATTTCTCTTAATAGGGAAGGTCCCTACAAAAACAACAAAATTCTAAAATCTAATCCTTCTGAAGAAAAAAACTTATTCTTCTATACAATTAAAAAAAGGTTTGAATATTGTCCACGATAGTAAGAATTAGTTAAGCATTTTAAGTTATGAGTTATGTTGTTATGCTTCTTAACCTGCAAAGTAATACCGAACAGAGAATATGCGAAGAAAAGATACCCAGAACACAGAATATACGAAGAAAATATACCCAAAACACAGAATAGCAATGATTTTATTACTCAGAGAGAAATGTTCACAGGCCTCTTCGAGGGGACAACCTCCAATAGAGCAGAGCTCGATTACAAAACAAGACACGATACTCCTCGCAGGGAGTCTCTATCCTTTATATATGACTCATACATGCAATACCACGGGTCAATACCGTGGGTTTTTATTAATACCATCTATCTAATACTACCGCCCATTTACCCTCTATCTAATACTACTGCCCATTTGCAACTAACTGTGGTCCCGTCATTAATTGCGGGTTAACCAATTACAATTATTAATATGGGCTTTATTGACTCTTGACTATGACGTGATCCCATGACATAAATAAGGGGGTTAGGGTGGGACCCTAACATGCCCTCCCCCTTAAGACTAGCCTTGTCCTCAAGGCTAAAGCTGCGGAAATTGCTGAAGAATAGTGGCTGGTTCCCAAGTTGCATCTTCCGGAGAGGTGTCTTTCCATTTGACGAGGACCTCCTTAATCATGCGGCCATGTAGGTGCTTGTCTCGTGTGTCGAGAACTTGTTCCGGTTGAAGCCACATTGACCCTTCCTCATCTAATTCAAGTAGACTGGTTTGAACTCGGCAATTGTTCCCAATCACTTTCTTGAGGCACAATACATGGAAAATTGGGTGGATTTTTGTTGTAGGTGGCAAAGCCAACTTGTAAGCCACTTCTCCAATGCGCTGAAGTACTTGGTATGGTCCATAGAATTTTGGAGAGAGCTTTTGACAACCCTTGTCTTTGAGTGATGTTTGCTTATAGGGTTGCAGCCTCAAAAAGACCTGATCCCCTTCTTGAAATTGGCGCTCTGAGCGATGTTGGTCAGCCTGTTGCTTCATACGGTTCTGAGCTTGATGAAGATTCTCGCGTAGGTGGGCGAGCATGGTTGCGCGGTGTTGTAGGAGTTGATCCACGGCTTGTACTTTGGAGTACCCCGTGAGATAAGAAGTAGGGGCAGGTGGAAGTTGTCCATAGACTGCTTCATAGGGAGTCATTTTGGTGGTGGCATGATAGTTGGTGTTATACCACCATTCCGCCAGAGGTAACCACTGTACCCAAATGTGTTGCTTTTCTGAAGTGAAACACCTAAGGTAGGTTTCTAGACATTTGTTGACGGCTTCGGTTTGACCATATGTTTGCGGCTGATATGAAGTACTAAGTTTGAGTTGAGTGCCTTGTATTCTGAAGAGCTCCTGCCAAAAATGACTGGTGAAGATTGGGTCGCGGTCGGACACAATGTGGGCATGCCATGCAATTTGAAGATCTGATCCATGAAAGTTTGGGCAAACAACGTTGGTGTAAATGGTTGGGGTAGGGCGCAGAAATGAGCATACTTCGACAGTCGGTCCACAACCACCATGATGACTGACTTGTTCCCAGACTTTGGAAGACCTGTAATGAAATCCATGGAGACCTCCGTCCAAATTGACGCCGGAATGGGCAATGGTTGTAATTTGCCTGGTGTGTTGACTGTTTCCCCTTTGTGGCGTTGACAGACGTCACATTCTGCTACGAAAGTAAGGATATCTTGTTTCAAACCGGTCCAAAAGAATGATCTTCTAGTACGAGCATACGTCTTCTGAAAGCCCGAATGTCCTGCAATGGGCGATGAGTGCAATTCTGCCAAAATGCGACTTTTGAGGGTGGATGTTGGTGATATTACGACTCTATCCTTGTAGCGAAGAATATCATCCTGCCACGAGTAGCCTTGGCTGGAATTAGGATCTACCTGCAATTGAGAAATAAGTTGAGAGAGCCCTGGATGTGAAAACCATTCCCTGCGAGCCTCTTCAATCCAGTCTAGAATTGGGAGGGAAATTGCGAGCAGAGTACTTTCCTCCTCAATTTGGCGCGACAATGCATCTGCTACCCAGTTGTCTTTCCCTTTCTTGTAAATGATCTCATAATCATATCCCAACATTTTGGCTAGCCACTTGTTTTGTTGAGGGGAAGATAGGCGCTGTTCCAGAAAATATTTAAGACTGTGATGATCTGTGTGGATTTGGAAACGTCGCCCAAACAAGTAAGGTCGCCAGGTCTCGACTGCATGTAAGATGGCCATCATTTCCTTCTTGTAGGTAGATTGGCCCAGATTCCTCCCACTTAGTTGTTGGCTGGTGAAGGCCAATGGTCACCCTTCCTGCATTAAGACCGCTCCAATACCTGTTCTTGATGCATCACATTCAATGACAAATGATTTGGTGAAGTCCGGTAGGGCTAAGACTGGAGTGGTACACATGGCGTTTTTGAGCGCGGTAAATGCCTGTTGTGCTTCCTTGGTCCAGAAGAAGGAATTTTTCTTTAGGAGTTGAGTGAGGGGCTTCGCTATGCGACCATAGTTGCAGACAAATTTATGATAATAGCCTGTGAGA
>APFE031231554.1:0-24056 GCA_000404065.3 Pinus taeda
AGGAATATAATGAAAAATCAAGCTGGTAGTCCTGGTTTTGGGATCCAGGGGAAAATCTCTGTGCATATGTGTTTTTATGTGTTATGCTCTCGCATTGTTTATTTTTTCTGTGGTCTAGAATTCGTATGCAGGTAATTCCTGTACGGGGTTAAAACCTACATCTAGCATATATGAATGTTGGGTTAAGGCCATGGATGAAGAACTTGACCAAATTGAAAAAAAAGATACTTGGGAATTAGTTCCTAGACCTCATGACAAAAATGTTGAAGGAACAAAATGGATATTTAAGAATAAGTTGAATGAAAATGGAGAGTTTATTAGAAACAAAGCAAGACTTGTTTGTAAAGGGTATGCTCAACAAGAAGGTAAAGACTTTGAAGAAACTTTTGCACCTGTTGCCAGACTTGAAGCCACAAGAATGTTTCTTGCTCTTTCTAGTTTTCAAAAATTAAAAGTATATCAAATGGATGTAAAATCATATTTTCTTAATGGATATTTAGAGGAAGAAGTTTATATTGAGAAACCAAAAGGATTCATTCTAGGAAATGATTCAAAACTTGTATGCAAGCTCAAAAAATCTCTTTATGGATTGAAACAAGCTCCAAGGGCTTGGTATTATCACCTTGACAAATATCTACAACACCAAGGGTTCACAAAAGGATTTGCAGATATCAAATTATACACCAAGATCGAGAATGATAAACTACTAATTATTGTTGTTTACATTGACGATATCATCTTTGGTAGCGATGAAGAATCTATGAGTAAGAACTTCACTTTCGTTATGCAGCAAGAATTTGAAATTTCCTTACTTCGTGAACTTACATATTTTCTTGGTCTGCAAGTTTAGGAAACAAAATATGGTATTTTTCTTTCACAAACTAAATATCTCAAGCAGATTCTAAAAAAGTATAGAATGGAAGATTCTAAACCAGTATGTACTCCAGTGGTAACATGATGCAATCTCATTTCTAACGATGAATCACCTGCAGTGAACCAACCAGCATACATATCTATGATTCGAAGTCTGCTTTATCTAATAGGTACCAGACCTAATATCATGCATGCAGTAGGAATTGTTGGAAGGTTCCAAGCAAATCCAAAGGAATCACATCTTTAGGTTGTAAAAGGAATATTCAAATATCTTCAAGGAACTCAAGAGTTCGGTCTATGGTATCCTAAAGAAACATATCTTACTCTTCATGCATATACAGATGCAGATTGGGCAGGAAATGTTTATGATCGAAAAAGCACTACTAGAGGTGCATTCTACATGGGATCATGGTTAGTGTCTTGGTTCAGCAAGAAACAAAGTTCTATTACCTTATCTACAACTGAAGCAGAATATGTGGCTGCTACATCTTGATGCACACAACTACTTTGGATTATGCAAACATTGCAATATATTCGAATCACATGTACTCCACCCATCTCCATTATATGCGATAATACAAGTGCCATTAGCATTTCAAAAAATCCAGTGATGCACTCCAAGACCAAGCACATACCCATTAAGTACCATTTTCTACGAGAACAAGTGCTTGAACAAAAGGTTAAATTGGAGTATGTTCCCTCCAAAGAACAATTTGCTGATATATTCACCAAATCACTTCCTCGAGAAACATTTGAATATCTCAGACAAAAGCTGGGAGTAGTTTCTGCATCATCCTACTGTTAAACCCAATTTTTCAGAGGAAGGTTCCTATATATGGGTTTCTTGAAGGATAGTCACGTATATACATAAGTTTCTGTGGTTGCAGGAGCGTATATGTTTTTATGATATAAAAACATTGGGTTAGACTATGATATGGGTGATCAGTCTGATATTGATGACTACAGTCTGCTGATATACTTTTTCATTGATTTTTATCTAACTGATGAAGATGCCTTAATAAATGAGTAGTTGACAATGCACATGTTCAGGGGGAGCATTAATCTTCACAAACTTTCTGCATTGTCGACATTATGGTTGTTTTATTCAGCCATGGTTTCAGATATTCATATCCCTTGTTGCATAGGTCATGTAAAATATCTAGGGTGTAATATGTCTCCTTCTATCATAGTCTATTTTTGAATGAGCCCTACTGGACATATGATGTAATTTTGTATCCCCACTATGCATGGGAAGGATGATGTAATAATTTATATATTTCAGTCATGTATCAACAATTGGTATATCCCCACTTGGTTGGGTGGATGAGTCAAATTTGGTGTATCCCCACTTTTTTGGGTAATTGATGTATGTATGAGTCATTGGTCTTAGGATGGTCATACTCACTTAGTTGAGTTATAGAGTCATGTTATTCTTTTGAATCATATCTCTATAGATTCTCCATGTACTCAGGGGGAGCATGGATAGTATAGTGAATCTTAAAGGGGGAGAACATCTTGGTCTGCCCTTTTCCCTTGATGTCAAAGGGGGAGAGTAATTTGGTGTTGCTCTATATCTCTAACAATTTCTACAACTTGTAGTAAGCAACACCAATATGGTTGCCATCAAGTCCAAAGGGGGAGATTGTTGGAATTATGATATAGGTGTTGTCCTTGATGGAAACTCACTCACAGTTCAGCTCACAGTGTAACATGTCAAATCAGAGGTAACAAGGCATTGGTACAACAGAACAGGAATTTGGAACAAAGGTCTACTGATCAGAATCCAGAAGCTGAAGGAAAAGGATGTTTTCAGATAGTTTAAGTGTATACATAGGTTCACCTTATCAAAGTAGCGTATACACATAGGTTCATAGAACAAAAAGAGCATATACGTATGCACACACTTTCATAAGAGGAAAAGCGTGAATGGGTTGGAAAATCAAGGAAATTCAAGAGTAAAGAATACCAAGGGTCAATATCATGGTATTAGCCCACAATATTGAGTAGAGTAATGACTATTTGATCTCGTCCAAGAATACCACATGCTCTAACTATTGGTTTGGTCCGAGGTATTGAGAAAGGCCAAAAAACTATATAAGGAGGAAAATATCAAAGGGCCAAGTGTGCAAGTGAAAGGGTTTCTCAGGAATACTTCTATCTGAAGTATATTTTATGTTGTGGAGGCTATGATTGTGATATGATTTGAAATATTTCATGCACCTTGAATTCAATGTTGGATCAAGATCATGAGACCTGAAATTACTTATCATTAAATGATATGATATTGGTTGGGCTAGATCTCATTGTTGACACATGTTTTATTCTTTAAATGTCATGATTTGGGTATGTCTTAAGTCTGGAATATCAATGAAGTTGTGAGTTAATATTTGCAGATCTATACGCTGGCTCGCCTCAATAAAGGTGCATATAGACACAGGTTTGACTCTTGCAAGTAGCATATGCAAAGGAAAATTCTATTCTTTAGAAATCACTGATCTATCTTATCAATGCTACTATTTTACTATTGCTTTTCAATGAAGTCTTCTTAGATTTGAATGTAAAACTGAATGCATAATGAGTTTTGTGTCTGATTGATTGATTGTTTAAGTGAGAAGGTTTATCTCGGCAACTGACTGTCTAGATGTCTGTAAATTGACAATAGATGTTCAAAATGTTGCTGGTAGGTACATACTTGATTAAGAAGTTTTATGTTTCAGTAGTTTTGAAGGTATACACAGGTTTGGTTAAAGGAAGTGGCGTATACATGCAGGTTGGGTTCAGTAAAGTAGCGTATACATTCTAATGTATGATTTTTGAGGTTGTAGCTAGTTCTGAATGATGATGCAGGTTTTTGGGTTCAACACAGTGCTCTAGCAACAACGATCTAACTGTTTAGATTAATTGAATGTTGGTTGATGCAATTTGAGTTTCAAAGTTCTGATGGGTCCAGTGTGAAAATTTGATGAAACGAGGCCTTCATATTGTGTTGTTTTCTACCAGGAGCATCCAATCTGAAAATTAATGAAACGTGGTCCTTGGAAGAAGAGAGAAGGTCGTAGCCTTCTCTAGGCTGATGCCTACATACTAGTAAAGATATCGGCTAGTACAAGAGCTAGTGGGTTGTAGCTCCCTTTCTAGTAGAAGTTGGAAAATGAGAGAAGGTTGTAGCCTTCTGCAAGTGGGTGTCTGCATACTGGTATGAGTCTGCACCAGTACAAGATTTTTAATTTTTTTTCTTTATATTAAAAGAAGACAGAGATGACAATAGCAGGTGGTTTTTTCTCCCGCATCGGGTTTCCACCTTAAATCTTGGTGTTCATGTGTGTTGTTTATGTGTGATGGTTTATTATTTTATTACTACACATAGTTACTATATAATAAGATATTGATGCACTGATTAGAAATGAACACATGATAAATTGACTAAATCATAAGTTCTCTCGGTATACGTTGGTTTCCTTAATCATAGTTGTGCACACACGTAAATTCAATTCACTGAAGTAGCGTATATAAATCTGATTGGGAATTGAAAAGTTATTGAATTGCAAATAATGATTCACCCCCCTCTCAGTATTATTTCCAACACCAAGTTCAGAGTTAGCTGCGCTAACCAACAAAGCCCTACACTATCGGCCCTTTCAGCAACAATGCTACGTAGTGCAGGTTGTAGTCTCACTCGAGGTAGTAATGGGGGATGCAAGAACCAGGCTTCTACATCCATAAGGCTATGTGAAGTGGTTTAGGAGCTTTCTGTGGTCTTAGCTCAGATCTAACCTTCACAAACCCTTATTCATGAGACTTAGATCATTTCTAGTTAAATAAAGTTATAAACTTCGCATAACTATCTAATTATGAATAAAACAATGTTTAATAGTTGATCCAAATCTTCATAGAGTAATTAAGATAAAATATAGAAAAATATCATTCAGTTGCATGTAAATACAGAAAATACACAATGCATAAAAATAGACACAAATTTGGTTCAAATATCTTTCTATTACTTTAGATCTTCTTTTACAACCTTTCCAGACCCTGACACATAGCTGTAGGGGCCTGCCCACTCAGCTGCAGACTTACCAAGGTCTTTGCACACTCAGCTGCATGAGCCTTCCCCTTTGCCCAAAATAGAGAAAGATCTACAATTACATACCCAAAATCAGACCATAATAGGTGATTGATTTCCTTATACTTGCTAAGACATCTCTTTATATATCCTTCACTATTACAATATGATGGTTCACAAACCATGGGCCGATCTCAAAACAATATCAAGACATAAGGGGTTTTGACCTTCCTAAAACCCCTTGTCTCCTATTTGACCTACGCTAGTCACACTTTTCTCCTTAAAATGTGGAGACTTACAATATTTAAACAAAATTTGACCTAGGGGACCCCGTCCCAACAGGCCCTCAACACAATTATGTGACTCATCCTCGAGTCACTCCATTGGTACACTATGGATCTTTGATTTCACGTTGTTGAACGAAGACTTCACTGGGTGAAGTGCCTCTCTACATTGAACAACTACCTGTCCCACTTATTCCACCAAATTTTCCGTCGTTGGTCCATCTGCTACTAAGCCAATGGTCTGATGTGTCTGCTACATACTCTTAAGAGTGCCTTCCACAGCCTGTGATAGCTACCCTTCTTCTTCCTCCCATGGCTGCATTTATGCAGTGATGATCTACATCTTTTTCTGCAGTTCCTCGATGTGTCCTTACATGGATGTCCTCTCTTTCAATTGGGTGAACCGTTGCACATGGGATAGGGTGTGCACTGCTGCATTTATCTCTTCATACTACAACTACTTATCCCAAATGGCAACTTCAATCTTCTTCACTTGTGGGTCCTCCTGCAATGAAGCCCATAATTCAAGAGCTTCATTAAACAACTAGATACACTCCTTTACTGTAGCATCAAGCTTTGCACTGTCAGTTCTGATGGCAACCTCACATTGCTCTCTGATTTATGGTGGTGTGGTGGGTTGCACCTTCAATTGAAGCTAAGTAATTTAGAGCTGTAGATTGAAATGAAATCTATCCACATGCGGCTTTGATTCTCTGAACACATTTGCCAGCTACTACACCTTATCTTCATGAGAGACCTCCGACTGAATCTGGAGCTTAGGGAGCTGACTGCATACTCTTGAAATGGCATGCTCCAACGATGCCTTTCTTGCAACTGCCTCATCACAGACCTAGAGAGTTCTGTGCTTTTCATCGCACATCTGTTGACTGGTGATATGCACATCCTTGATCACCAAGAGAACCCATTTCTTTTGTACCTCAAGCTCATCTACTACACCTTGGTGTAGCTCATGCAGTGTGGATAGAGGGAGTGCCTCGAGGTCAACAATTACGTCTTTGGGAATCTAGGCACTCTCCCATTCCGTGGCATCATTCAAATGTAAAGATCCATCAGATAAGGGTATAACGTGGAGCTCTAAGGTGAGTACCGACTGCACACTACCTGATGTCATGGGCTCCATGCTTGCTTGAGATCGGCTCGCTTGATCCTAGCTCGCCTAAACCTGCAACTCTGTGAGGCCCGCTTGGACCTTGGAAAAAACAAACTAGTACTAGTCTTGAATATGACCATAAATACATTCTGTCGTAGTTAAAAAAGTGTCTCCAATCTCATCAAGGTCCCTCTCAGTGAGGACCATGGCCTTCGCACTGGCAGTAATATCAGACTTGTGATTCTTGTGTGCACCTCTCGCACCTAACTTCTATATCCATTTAAGAATAAAAGGAGAACCAAGGTTCTCCGGATCATCAAAGGGGTCTTCAATACCCTGATCCAGTTCTTCTGTAAACAGCTCTTCGTCGTGCTGGCCCTCTGGTTCCTACATGATATTTTTCTCTAGATTGATGGTGACCTTATTCTTTTCCTTCTAAGATGGTTTATTGGTGCCTGCTACACCTTCGACACTAGTCCCCATGACCTTCGATGACATCCATGGGAAGGAGCCAGTTAGCCTGCCACTTAACGACTAACTGCGTGATATCATCTTCGGTCACCAAAAATGGCAACTCCTTCCATTGCTTCGTCATATCCCGCCTCGCGCGGATGTATACATGATGTAAAGCAACCTTAAAACATGCAATGCGTTAATATTCCTTGAACGTAGTCAGTGATAATCATGGATTCTAGTTAATAACCATACGTAATTTTGATTCAAACAGTATCCATAACATCTTGTTTTTAATGATACGGTCAGGGTCCTTCGTTGCCCACAATGAGGCAACATTTTCTTCTTTACACAAGTCTAGATCTGTCGTGGGGAACTAGGACTTCTATGACATCTACCAAGCTATCAACACAATCTATAATAGTAGCCACATGTAGTGGAACACTTTCTCTTCCTCCAGGATTCGTGACAATCATCCAAGGATTCTTGGCAGAGGTATATTTCCAAATTTAATTGGACCCCCTGGCTGCACTGCATAGCTAAGGATACCATTAGTGCTTGTACTTCATCGGTATGACACTTCCTCATTATTTTCCTTGCCAATATTTGTGCAGCAAACCACACAAGTTCATCTAATATAGAGCTAATGACGTATCCTCGCGACTTCTTCACCAACCTGAAGTCGCTCTTCATCTGATCCTTGAGCTCTTTATCTTGTGACTTCCCCACCAAAGTGTCTATGGGGTTCATGCCATGATATGGTAGCACTGTGATTCTCTAGACCAACATATCATCAATTGGGATGGGCCCTCAAAGCCAAAGGCACCCATCATGAACCAATGCCAACAACTGGCACACACAGATGGTATTAATAATGTTGCAGCTAAAATGTGGGACATACAACATGTTGAACAACCCTGTGTGCTCAATACTGACCACTCACTTCATTGGTTCAAGCCTTGTGATGCTCTCCTCCTCATAGTAGACTGATTTCAAGAATGTACTAGGTTCTAATTATGGATATTTCTCATGATCACCCAAATCCTAATCCTCCATCTTCAGAAATGGTACACGGGCCAAAAATTCACCCTAAATAGGTACTTACTTCGGCATCAATGGCATGAATACCTTGAATTTCAATGAGTCAGGGTCCTTAGTTACTTTTGAAGTTGATTTCCTTGGGAGTATATATGGCGGAAATAGAGAAATTGGCTTTGCGCCCTCTGCGATGATATTTCTAAACCCCATAGTCAGCTCTTCTTCATCCAGGTCCTGCGGTTCCATAGGTTGCTTGTTTTTTTCCATACAACCCTTTTGTCTGTGCTTAGTTGGTATTTTGAGCGATGATTTCCGAATCAGAGCTTACTGTGGCTTTTTCTACTTTTTCTCTCTTGCCATAGAGGCAGTAGGTTTTGTCCTTGGTGACCTGGGTGTTATAGCAGGGAATGGAAGTGTTGTAGTCATGATATTTCCTACCCCTCTCTTCAAGAATTCTTTCTCAACTTCTGCCCAACTTAGGTAACTAGACATATAGCAGTTCACTCAACTTTTGATGCGCAACAACACATAACAAATTCTCAAGAAGCAAAGTGGCCAAGTGTGGAGTAGGGTGCAATATTTATAATTTGATTTGAATTCAAGCTGTTCACTCCCCCATAAATCTTGCTCATAAATGAGATTTTTGTGGTAGATCCTCCCAGATTTGTACCTTAAATGCACTTCCCCCACTCCTTTTAATGGAAAAATAGCTGTCAAATCAACTGTAGTTGTTCCAACGATCATTTTCTAGGCAGATTGCACGACAATCCTCCTTGTTGCTCAGCTACCTTGTCACAGCTTCCATCTACGTGTTCCTCCAACACATCACACAACCTTCTGTCTTCAACAATTTTTTTTATTGGCAGCGTAGTTTATAGTCCCATGCTTTCTTTCAACTACCAGAAGTGCTAAGAATTTCTTGCGTCCATGTAGTCATTGCACGAGGGTGGGATTGTCCCTATAAACCTTTAGCCTGCTCCCATTAATCTTGCCTAGAAATATTTCATCATTTAGCTTCACGAACTGAACTACAACACCATATGAAATGTCCTTAATGATGTATGGTCCTAGCTAGTACATCTGAAACTTCCCTAGAAATTTGGTAAATTTGTTGTCATACATTAGTACCAAATCACCATTTTTGAAGGTGTGTTGGTTGATGTGTTGATCGTGCCATGCCTTTTCTTGAGGTTTTAGTACTTACTGATGAAAACTAGCCAAAAAGCGGTCTTCCTCTAATGCCAGCAACTACGCAAGGCGTTCCTCCCTGATGTCGTGATCCACCAACTCGTTTATTGCTGCGATTTTTAGGCTAGGTACTATGTATTCCATCGACATTTCTACTTCTTGTTCGTAAACCAATTGAAAGGGTGTTTTCCTAGTCAATTTATTACAAGTAGTCCTATAAGCCCATAGAACTGCTGGTATATGCACATCCCAATCATTCCTATTAATATTGCATAACTTTGTGAGGGAACTCTCTAAGATCTTGTTGAAATATTCAATAGTGCCATTCGCCTGGGGTTGATATGGCGTACTCTTTTGATGATACATCTGAAATTCCTCTATTAAAGCTGTGATTGTCTCGTTCATGAAGTGTGACCCTTTGTTGCTTGTTAATTTTTTTGGCATCCAAACCTTGACAAAATAAACTCAAATATGAACTTCGCAGTAGTGTCTACGCTACAATCCTTCACAGGCTATGCCTTGGCCCATGTGGTTAAGTATTCCGTTGTAGTGATAATATAAAGCACTCCTTTATTTTTCCCTAGTGGCTAAATAAGTCCAACGAAGTCAATCACCCACTTATCAAATGCTTTTAATTTGACCTGTGAATTTAATGGAAGTTCATCCCTTTGCGACGGTCTCCTGATCCTTTGACACACATCGCATGCACTGCAATATTCCTTAGAATCTTTATGTACTATTGGCCACCATAGTCCTGTGCGTAGGATCTTCTATGCAGTAGCCTTACCTGCATAGTGTCCTCTGTCAACACCACCATGTGCTTCTGCTATAATACCATGCCTTTCATATTCAGGTACATATCGGTGTAGACTTCATTTGACCCCATCTTATATAGTTGTCTTACAAACAAAAAAAAAGTAGCATTGCCAACTAGTTCCTTCTTTTGTTGCATCGTATAACCTTTAAGAGCTACTCTAGTAGATAAGAACTTAAGGATGTCTACAAAATGCTCGTTCGCACCCCTAACAGCAAAGAGCTGCGTGTCAGGTAATCCTTCTTCAATATTGATAGGATCTTCGCCATTTTCTATTGGAGACAGGTGGTCTGGTCTATCATTCAATCTCCTAGGCTTCACTATGACTTCAAAATCATATTCTTGAAAAAGTAGCAACCACCTATAGGTTCCGCCCCCAACACAAGCCTATTGACCAGGTACTTCAAAGCAGAATGGTCCATGTACATCTTAAAGTGTGCACTTAGTAGATAATGCCTGAACTTCTATAGTGCATAAGCCATGGAAAAACCTTCGTGCTCTATGGTTGAGTAGTTCCTTTCAACGTTAGATAGTTTCTGAATGGTGAAGGAAATCGGGAGATCGATATCTCCCACCCCTGGTTGTGTTAAGACGACTCCCATTTCTATGCAAGACTTAACAACATGGACATGAAATTCCTTCTTCCAATTAGGGAATACTAGTATTTGCACCATAACCATCTTCTCCTTCAGTGTATCCAAGCTTTTCTGACAATCATCATCCCAACAAAACATAACATCCTTCTTTAACAACTTCACCATGGGTGAAGTGATCTGCGCATAGGCCTTAATAAACTTCCTATAGTACCCAATCTGACCCAATGTTGCACGTATCTACTTTACGTTGCTAGGGGGCTCTAAATTAATAATGACAACAATCTTCGTAGGGTCTACCATCAATCCCTGCTTACATATGATGTGGCCTAACAATATTCTGTAAGGTACACAGAAAATGTACTTCTTCAAGTTTAGTGAGATTTGGTACTTCCTACAGGTATCCAACATTAAGTACATACTAGAGACATGCTTCTTGAGCAGCCCAAACACTCTCCAGTCTTTGAAATAAACCTTCAAAAACTTTTGAATGAACTCCTTAAACATCGCGACAACTACCCTCGAGAAAATTGCAGGGGAATTTTTGAGTCCAAAAGGCATAACTGTATATTGGAATGACCCCCATTCTGTAGCGAAGGTAGTCTTGCTTCTATCCTCCTGCGTGATCTTAATTTGGTGGTATCCTGAGAATCCATCTATAAATGAGTAAGCTTCCTGTCCGCCAACATTCTCAATAAATTCATATGTAAATGGCATAAGGAATGGATCATGGACGCATGCATCATTTTTAGCTTTCGTAGATCTATGCAAATCCTGATATTTCCCTTTGTTTTCTTCTCTTGGACCACCATGGGACTAACCCACTTGGAGTCCTCTATAGGCTCAATTATTCTAGCTGTGAGCATTTTATCGAGTTCCTCTCATATCTTTTCCTTGTATTTGGGGTTCAACTGATATGGCCGTTGCTTAACAAGCCCCACATCAGGTTTTAAATTGATCCTCATTAACTCTCCTTAGTATCCCCTTAAAGTCAGAAAACTTGGTTGGAAATAAATCTTGACATTCATGTAGCAGTTCATTTGCCTTATCCATTGTATCTTCATCCCAATATTCACCAATGTTCGCGAATTTTGGTTCTGTCTTTGAGCCAATATTCACCTGCTTTGTGCACATCGGTTGCAAAATATTAGGGGTCTCTGCATTATGTCAATTTCACGTTGTCCTTTTGATTAAGGGATATTAATATTCCTTGGATCCTCATCAACTTCTTCTATTGTAACTTTGTAACATTCTAAAGCATGTTGAAACTACATAATCTAGTCAGGTTGTACCCACGTGATAGGTTCGATAGATGTTCGGAAGATTGTTGCCTTAATATCCTGAAGTGCTTCATCAATGCATGCAAACCCATCTTCAAAATTGAATGTGAGCAAGAATCTTTCTTTCATCTCATCCTAGTCATTCTTCCCGTGTCATAGCTTTGTTTCTGAATACCAATTCTTCGGAATAACATTTAGGGTATGAATAAAAATATGCACCACTCAAGTTGAGGTATTTCACCCCACGCCTTAGTCCATCACGCCAGATGTTTGCATGAATCATCCTTCCCTGTGCAATTTTTCGTGAGTTGGGTGTTTGTGTAGCCAAACCTTAATCACATCATTTGACGATATTCCTTCCAATCAGAAAAATTCTCCCTATGCATACCCCGCTATCTCATAGGTGTAGCTCTTAACACTAGATCTAAAGCCTATAATTGATGTTCCTCTAGTACGTATCTTTCAAAATGTTCAAGAAATAAATTGACATCACCCAAGCCATCATAATAGGGTAACTTATGTATCTTAGTAGATACACAACATAGCAATTTTGTAAGCCAATTGCATCACAACATAGAGACCTCATGCAACTGATTCTGTTATTTTTCTAACTCTTCATCTGAGTTAGATTGGAAGGAGTTATCCTTTTCCCAACTAATCCTTCCATCCATAGTGGGATTGATCCAATCTTCATCCCGTGCAGTTAACTTATAAATGTGCTCCATGTCGTCATCTTCATAATAGTCATGGGTCGGTTCTATGTATTGTGCAGCTTCAGCAGGATCCAATGGGACAATTAATCGAAGTTCATTCTTTTCAAATACCATGCTTTACTTATTTAAATTGATGATTGCATTCATGTAAAAAGGCAAATAAATCCTGAGCAACACAGGGTATGGATTACTATCATCGATAATCTCAATAAATTTGAAATCATCCACTACTCTTGCTCCTTCAATATCTATGGTCACTCCACGTAGGTGCCCCATTGGAATTATCTTCTGTTGATTCATCATGCATATTTGAATTGGAGACCATTGAAAATTAGGCTTTCGCATACATTCCCAAGTCTACTTCAGCAGTACATTAGCATCAAATCCCAAGTCTAGAATGACCTGATCCATTTCGAAATCACCGATCTATGCAGTCAGTTGCATCTCTAGACAGATTCTTTTATTGCTTTGGTTTACCTTATTGATTGTGCGTTGTCTTGGGAATATATTATCCTTTCTGGCACAATTATCTATCAGCTCTTGCAATCATTCTACTACCTTATGATCCTGTAGTAGCTTCATATAGGTATGCAGAAATGATTTCAACACCGTCTGATCTGACTCTTGGGTTCCAATAACATCTTTAGGTTTCTCCTTTCGCGCAGTTATTGGAATTAGGTTCTAAGATGTAGAAGCAACCAGAATCATAAAATTATTTCTGGCCTCCATGAATGTCTCTTTTTCTCCATGTAAATCAAACCCAATATTCTTCCCACCAGCCTTTTGGAACCATGAATCTAATTCTGGCTATTTTCCTTAAACCTTTTCTTCACTAGTTGTGCCCTTGCTTCACGTGACTACGTTGACACTAGGATCAACTTCACATGGCTAATATCTCATCATTTTGATATTATGCGTTGGCTTCTAGGTCTTCTTTTCCTGCATCTTCACTATTAGGATCGAGAAGTCTTCTATAACATGATCAAATTATTGGCAATACTAACATGAGGGGTGCATTGGATTCTGAAAGTTGCACACAAAGTGTCCTAGTTCTTCATAGTTGTAACAAATTATCTAGCCTCTAAGCTCTTCCAACGCCTCCTCCTCATCCTATTCCTCATCCTTGAAATACTCCATGAGTTGTAGGTGAGCCTTGGTCGTTTTGCGCATGGTTTTCAACTTGCATCCTATACATTAGAGTTCTATCCATCATTAGCTCATAGCTTTGACAATTCCTCTCTTCATGACCAATTGACTTACATAAGTTACAAAAAAGTTGCTTTGGAGATTGTATAAACTTTTGTAATAAGGAATAATTATCGGTTGAATGTTGTATTGAAACTTGGAAAATACTACATCAGGTACTTGCACCAGTCTTTGATCCAGTGGAAGATTATGGTTTTAGCGGGTTAGGACCTCCCACAACTATATAATCCTAGAATACATGACATTGATCCTTATGATGACCTTCAGCCTTGCATTTTGTGCACCAAAAATCAGAGTGTGTCTCTGTATTAACCTCCTTTCCCTTCTTTAGGTCTTGCAACTCCATATGCAGGCTTGCTAGCTGCCCCTGGATCTATTGAACTCCTACATTCATATCCTGGATTGGCCAAGCTTCTAGCTTGATCGTGATTTCCAATGCTTCGACCTGAGACCCAATATTCTGCTGAGATAATGGTAACCTTAAGTGAGGCAATAATGAAGCTATGTACTAGTCCCTATGTTGTTCATCCAAGATATGAAGGTTAGCTTGACTTAGTAAATACTTGATTCATTGATCTATATCCCACGCAGATTCATTAACCTTTTTCTTAATCTCTTTTATCTTAGTCACACATTGAGCTTTCAACTTCTGGTTCGTAAATTCCACGCTTAGCACATCATTCGTATTAGTCAATGAAGCAGTCAGGTGAGTCATGCTATATCTGATATACTAGGTAAGTGCCTTATACTATAGCACTGTAACCAACTGTGCCTTCTTTATATCATCATCATCGATCTATTGTGCTTTCCGCATAGCTTCTGCAATGAACCAAAATTGTTCAGGATCCTCAGATCCCTGACCCCTGAATATATGCACTTTTATCGTATTTTCCATACTAAATAGCGGAGGTGGAGGTGGAGGTGGAGTGGCGGGATGTTGAATTCCAGAAGTACCCTATTCTCCAGTCTGTGCCACACCTTTAGGCATACTAGGGATACTTCACTCTTCTTCACTTTTAGAATCTCCCAATAAGGGATTGTATTCACTTTCAAAAAAAATGTCTTTATCTACTCTCTTTCCACTTCATGTAGATCGAGTTGGACCCCTCTTAATTTTAATCCAGGTTTTTAGCGATTTTAGGTACTTACCTCTCAGACCCTTGAAGAATCATCATTCGGATTTGCTGTAAGACACAAATGTATCCATTGCAAATTCATTGTTGTAACCGCCCAAGATACTATCAATCCGATAATAAACATCCCTGACAACCTTATAATAAGATCTTTAAAGATGTTTGATGAGTTATGGAGTCCATACAATATGATCACCACAGTTATGAGTTGGTTCTCTATCTGCTAATTTGGACAACCACTCGTACAACTCGCAGGGGAAAAATGAAAAGAAAACTTCGTGTACTTCTATGTAAAGATACCTTTGTAACCACTTTTCTTTCAATAAGCGTGGATTCCTATTCTCTTGGATTGAAAACTCATGAATCTTACGATCTATCAAATTTTCGATTTCCTTCTTAGTCGGTATCCACTTATGCAACATCACACATCCCTCGGATAGATCCCAATCCCTGCAATTGGAACCATGGCTTGAGGGGGCTTGGACCTAGGTTTAGCGTTAACTGTGCTAACCAACAAAACTATACACTACTGGCCCTTTCGGAAAAAACCCACGTAGCATAGGCTGTAGTCTCACCCGAGGTGGTATTGGGGGATGCTAGAACGAGGCTTCTGCATCTAGAAGGATATGTGATGTGGTTTAAGGTGTGTTGTATAGTTTTAACTCAGATCTTACCTTCACGAACCCTTATTCATGAGACTTAGATGATTTCCAATTAAAGAAAGTTATAAACTTCACGTAACTATCTAATTATGCACAAAACAATGTTTAATACTTGATCCAAATCTTCATGGAATAATTAAGACAAAATATAGACAAATATCATTCAATTGCGTGTAAATACAGAAAATACACAATGCATAAAAATAGACACATATTTTCTTCAAATATCTTTCTATTACTTTAGATCTTCTTTTACAACATTTCCAGACCCTGTGCACATAACTACAGGATCTTGCGCACTCAACTGCATAATTACCAATGTCTTCACGCACTTCGTTGTAGGAGCCTTCCCCTTCGCCCAAAACATAGAAAGACATACAATTACAAACCCAAAATTATACCATAACAAGTGATTTATTTCCTTAGACTTCCTAAGACATCTCTTTATATATCCTTCACTATTACAATAACCATGGGAGGATCTCAAAACAATATCAAGACACAAGGGGTTATGATCTTCCTAAAACCCCTTGACTCCTATTTGATGTGCACTACTTGCGCTCCGCTCCTCAAAATGTGGATAATTACAATATTTAAACAAAATTTGACCCAGGGGACCCCGGGTTAACAACAATAAATGGTCTAATTGTTCTTGGAAGTTTGAACAAATGTCCCTTTTTCACTGCGAAAAAATGCACCTGATCAACTTTTAAAATTTTCCTAATGAGTTCCAAAGAAAACAACCTCATAGGAATAAATGTAGGAAGTCTAAAAGGAGCAACCTCAGTGCCATATAGTCTAATCTCATCATGATCTTCAACCTAGAACCAATCACCAACTTTAATATCTTTGCTAAGGTAAAGAATAGATTGAGAATTTGGAAACGTGCAAGGTTGGGGATGTTGTAACATATTTGGTTTTGATAAGTTAGTTCTTTTTATATAATAGATGGTATAAGAAATACAATAAAAAAAATGAAAATGAATAAAAAAAGATGAAAGGAAAACCCATGAAAAGAAAAAAAAATTGTATAAGTCAGAAAATTTAATTGCCACTAGAAAAGGATAATATTACATTAGAAATAAACTAGGGTTTTGTGTGCAACTTGTTTAAAATGCCACAACTTGATATTCTGGTTTGAATCATATAGTTTAACCATGATAAAATAATTTAAATTTTGTGTCTAGATTGGTGAATAAGTTCACCAAATTATTTAATCTTGGTGGAAAATGAATTATATAGGATATAATAAGAAGAAAAATTGGCATAATATACTCAAAATTAGGCCAAATGCAAAATTTGTACTAGAGAAGGGTTAAAATAGGATTAGGGAAAATAAAATGGCTGCTAGATCAAATGTGCCAATTCAGAGATTAATTTTGTTTTAATTAGGGTTAATTACCTTTTAAAGGGTGATTAATTATGTGTAATAAAGCTATGTAATCTTTTAAGTCAAAGTCATAAAATGAAAACATGTATTTTGTCATTAAGCACTATTGAGTGGCTTTGTTTCGACGACGATCCTCCTTCCTGCCTAGATAAACAGTGGGGAAGTCATTTTGTACCCCCTTCTATCATTTCGTGTTAACGACAGGGGGGGGGGATGGGTACGAAAAGTGATATTATTTTTGGTGAGCCCCTTGCAACGTGTCATCCACTTGTAACTTCACGCTCATCCCATCACATTAATAAGTCATTCGCCAACAATAATCATCACTTCCTGCACCCTCCTCCCACTAATCAATCTCTCCCACATGTTCATACCTGTTCCTACATGTCTATTACACTCATATCCGTTCCTCCCACCCTTTACCAGCCTCCCATTATCCATCAACACACACCAGTCCCGTTTGGTAACGGTTTGATCCTAACAGTAATCCACTTTGATGTTATAAATAAACCCTCTATCCCTTTCGCGTGTTTTCCCTGATTTCATCATAATTGTTTGAATTACAGGTTTTCAAGCTCAGTTACAGCTAATTTGTGTTATAGACTACGCTTTATTTTTCAAGCAGATACCAGACACCACTATTCACATAGACTGCTCTCTGTTCAGATATCCATACTGTCAACATTCTGTTACTATTTCTCTCCATTTATTTAGAATATGGCACCCAAAAGAAAGGACAAGCTCTCTGGTAGTAAGACCCCTATTTAGGAAAATCCAAAAACCTCTGATACCCTAGACCTTAACCATATCCCTTTAGTAGACTAGTTTTTTAAGATCATTGACATAGAGTGTGAATTCGATGTGTTCGATTTACACCATTGGCTAAAAAAAACTTACCAAGATTCAGAGGATGAAATTAATCTATGGGAATCCTTGTTGCCCATGTTCATGTTCCCTCAAACTCATTCATTCCCTGGTTTAGTTATGTGTTGTTAGGCTAGGTATAATCCCCTTCAAAAAACTGTGGTAATTCAGAATGTAGACATTCTGATTTCTATCACACTTGAAAACAGAAACAAAATCCCGCTGATTCCTTAGAATGACTCCCTTATCCATTTATATGCTGCCATCCTCATGGATTTATACCATAAACTTACTTTCCCCCAAAGAGCTCAAATTTTTGAGATCTTTCTTCCAGAAGATGCTAAACTTCCTAAAAAGAATCCTCCATATCCTGCCTCTATGCTCCCAGAAAGAGCTAAACAAATCATCTCCCTATTTTCTTACCTGTTAGGTTACCAAACATACCAATGGGTAGATGAACCTATTCTAGGTTATCTATCCATCTTCTCCAAAGAGCACAACCCAACATTCATGTATAATTACAATTAATTTTTGGTTGAAAATATGCATGAAGAAATTATGAAGATCACTACTAAGGGTGTATTCAAATACTCTTCTGTGCCAGTCCATATATTCCTTTTTCAACAAGGACACATGCTACCAATAACTTTACACTAGCAGGATGATCAAGAAATCAATCATTTAGTTATACAAGGGACCTCATTGGTTATAATAAACTCAATTGAGTTTAAATTTTCAGATTTTATTGTTTTATTCATCAAGTTGCACAACTTCTTAATAGCCAGAGTGAACCAAGAATCAGTTCGGAGATAAAAAGGATACTGCACTTGAGTGACCAAGCTAAGACTGGAGACTGGTATCTTTACCAGAATTACACAGAGATTAGGGTATATGGTTGTGATTTAGCTCCATACAAGTTTCCTAAATATGTTCCAATGATAATTTTTCTTTGGAATATATAAGGAAAATGATTAACATGGGCGAGCTTTATTTTTGTTTTAGGTAAGAGGAAGTCTCAGTTTAAGATCAAGTCCCAAGTGGGACCTTTTATTTGTAATACCAGAACAGTAGGAATTGAAGCAGATTCAATTCTTAATCATATGGGATTCCAACCAAGATTTACCTGGTCTTATGACCCATTCAACATAATCTCTACTTTAAGGGTGGAACTTAAAACCAAGCCTTATAATCACACTCCAAGACCGAAGATTGAGAAATACAAGAATCAGGAACAATGGGAGGAGAACACACTTCAAGAAGCATAAGTGAAAATTCTACCTCCTTCTACCCTCCAGACTCCCATTTCTCAAAGAAAGTAGGAAAATAGGTCAAGAGAAGAATCATCATCTTCAACAAAGGGTGCAAAGGAGTTTTTCATTTATCAGAAGAAACATAACAATGATTCTAAAGTTACCACTATTCAAGGTTAGAAAGAGCCTATAATTATAAATTTGCATGATTCATAGGTTTCTACAAGATCAGAGGAAAATGTCCTTAACACTCCATCTTCCTCTTTAGTTTCACAGAATCTATTAGAGATTACAAAGTCAACATGAGTAAGTGAACAAGAGGAACCAAACATTTTCACTTCACTAATTTTCTTGAAATTAAGCAAAAGAATGAATCTCTGAAGGCCAATGTCTATGCTCAATTCTAGAAGCATACATCTAATTCAAAACATAGATTGTTGACAACATTTTACAGAGAAAAAGGAAGGATGTAAATGAAATTCTTACAGGCCCAAGTGCCTTTTCCAAAGGTTTCTTTAGACTATAAGAAACATATTTTATTTTGATGCAAATAAAATACATCCAATTGGCCAAATGGACATGCATAGAGAATCAGGAGAGATGCTTTTCTCCACTATGACTAACACTTCCATGGCACTGTCAAAGTTATGAACAACTCTTTAAAATGCGCAGTCACAATTGAAGATAGAGAACATATCCTCCTTGGAAAAGGATAATAGGGTCAAATCATTAGAAGATTTGGTGATTAAGATTGGGTATTATCCCACTGATGTTAAAGTTGCAGAGGACATCATCAAGAAAAAGAATGAAAACATCACAACACTAATGAAGCAACTCAAATTACCTTCTACAGAGGATCCTCGAACCAAGGAGATAGAATAAAGTGAACAACATAAAGAAGAAATGATCAAACTAATAATTGAGTAGAATATACAGATAAAGAAAATGGAGGAGAAGATAGAAAGATTGCTCAAGGAAAAGGAAGAGTCTACACAAGTGGCCATAGCTCCAATCATAGCTATACCCATCACAATGGAAGGGGCAGCAGGGGTATCAACCTCAACAACAACAGAGTCTACATCAACAACAAGTGATCTAAACAAAGTCATACAGGAGCCGTCTGTCTAGGGACAGGAAAATGAAAAACTTTAGAAGAAATTCAAAAATTCGGAGACAAAAAATAAAAAATGATACTCTTTATGTAGAAGAGATGTAGAAGACCCATAGTTTGACCAAGAAGCTTGAAGAATTGGAAAATGAGTCACTATTGGCTTAGACCTTGGCCCAAGCCAAGGAAAACATTTGGGCAGATATAAGTCAAGCTATAACTGAAGTTTGGGCCACCATACAAATTATTTTTGAACAAGAAGAGCTTATTACTAAATGCTAGACAACTATTGAAGAGGTCAGCGCATCACTTAAACAAAATCCATAGGAGGCCACATATATGATTAAAGTACTGAATTCAAAAACCAGAGCTAAATCAGAAGAGATTCAGATTGCAGACATGACAAAGAACATTTTAGAAATCAAGAAAGTTTTGCAGAAGAAAAATCTTATGACTCAGTTGGAGACAAAGTGCCAGACTTTGAAAAATATTGTCCAGAGATTTCATTTTAAGTTCAAATTTCTTAATCAAAGAGGATTGCAAGGAATAGTAGCACCAAATGATAGATTGATCAGTTTGGAGGAGTATTGCCAATAGCTTTATACAATTGCAACTGATAAAGCTAAATTTGCAAGTATCAAGGTCATCTTACAGGGAAGGTTTTCCTATAGGCTTTGAACTTTGATTTAATGAACAAGCATGAAATCAAACATATATTTGTCAATAAGCCTACTTTTGAAAAGTATACCAAGGTGGATGAAGTCTACAAGAAATTAATTAATATTTCTATACCAATTGAAGATAGATGGGGTCACTTGTGTGAAATCACTGAGTAACTTTCGTCACCAACTAACAGACAGTGAGGTAACACATTTTGGGGTCAAGATCATCAACAACTTCCATGAAGATAGTGTTAGCAACTCAATATTTTTTGGATTCCTATATTTTTGTACTATTTTTATATTCTGTTAAATTATCTTTCTAGAAAATCAAATATTTGTATCAATAACTCTTCCTTCGAGTTATTATGGGTTGAACCCTTGCATGAGCTTTTCAAATGAGAATTGTAATCAAACTGGAGATTTGCTTCGAATTAATGAAAGGATTCTAGATTTGCCTCAAATAGTTTGTCTCCTTGTGAGTCTTTCTCATGTTTTCATTTCATTATGTTATTCTTCGTGTATTTAAGCTTTAATGGAGAACCTTGGGTAAGATTAAAATGAATATTAATCTATCTTACATCCCCTGTGAACTTGTAATTAATAATTAGAGTTTAGTTTATAAAACTGCTTGTTATTATAAACTCCTCTATATCTATAAATTGTCACACCCATCTTCATAGAATTAAATACATTTTGTTGAGTAGGTAAACATTGTTTACATGCACTCTATCTTATAATTAACTAAATACTTAGTTTGAATATTTAGTTAGTTATAACCCTTTCATCTTTGCTATTCATCCAACTATAAGTCAACTGTTAGAGACAAAGAATCAACCCTTTCATTATATTCAACATTGTTAAAGTTTAAGAACATGTATTTAATTATGAAGGTCATCCAAAAAACCTTGAAACAACAAAACATTTTAGATTCTCTCGCATGATTAATTAACCTAGAATTATCTCAGAGGACAACATTAGATTGGTGCCATTGTTGGGGAATTAAAATTGAAGTATTTTTCCTTGGGACAATAATAAAATTTTTCCTTTAAGGTGAATAAGGGAATAGTAGGTTAAAATCTTTCACCTAGCAACTTCACAAACCCAAACTGGCTCCTTCAAGACACACCAGGTATCATTACGACTCTCAAATTGTTTCTCCTTTATCTGATCCAGAGAGACTAGTATGAGAAGCCTCTTTGAGAAGGACACTTGAGGCTTCTGTGTCTTCTTCTGTACCTCTACAACCTAAGGATTTTTCAGCTTCTAATCCCTTTAGGCCTGTACCATCTCCATTAGATTTGGCTAACTTAACTCCTAGGGTTTTAGAACTGCTATCCAAAGGAGTTGATCTGCAGTCATCTCTTTTACTCCATTCATTGGAATCATATAAAATCCCTGAAATAATTTCATATTCGTGCAAGTCAAAAGAAGAATTGGATGCACATTTACCTGAGTTAAAACTTATTGATTTTATCTCCCCCACTCATTATACATTTCCATCCACTTCTGCTCAACCTGAGGAAACTTTTTCTGTGTATTCAAATCCTTTGTTTGAAACTAAGTAAGCTAAAATAGAGGTTCAAAAGTTAGTTATCAAAGCACCTTTTAAAACTTTTAGAGATCCCCCACCCTCTTTCGTCCTCCTACTTTTACACCTCCATATTCACCTATAGGTTCATTATCCTCTACCTCATCATCTACCACATCTTCTACTGATTCATCTTCATCTTCAAATATGGCTACTTTTCGACCTATCATTCAAGCTAGGTATGTTGATTTAGAGCTTCCTAATATACTCAATAATTTTCCTTATGTGTTCTACATTATTCTCTATCAACTCCACCCCAATATTATAGGTCCTCATACCTTAGCTACTTCCTTAATCCATTTGCACTATGTATGCTGTTTAGCATAAACTTGGATGACCAAATGAAAGAGGAGAGGCTACCAATTTTTTGTAGAAACCCTTTCAAAGACTCCAAAATTTCATGTTCATCATTTTTTGGAGAAAGGAAATGACACCTAGATAATGATACAATAATATGCAGTACATGAAAAAATCATTTCTTGGTATGGTTGTGTTACTCAACAACTGATCCTGCCTCTGAGAACCTTCATAACCTAAAGAGTATTACTGGTTCTTTCAATAGGCATTAGAGGAATTTTGAGGTCCAAAATGGGCCTCCTAAGGAAATTATAAAAATAATAGTGGAAATAATCAAATAAGTTTAGATTACATCATCAAAATTTAGAAGGATTATATTACATCATCAAAACTACTTTATCAACTTGTGTTTTCAACTTATCTCCATATGGGTTTACTCAAATTTTGAGTGAGAACACTTGTTGGATGTAGAATTTGATTCTTCATCCAAGGAGTACCCATGTTGCATACTTTCGATAGACCCTGCTACATGAAAAATGAGTAATACATGAAAAACGTGATTGTAATAATGTTTTCTTCATGTATTTCTCATTTTTCGTGTAGTAGGGTCAATCAAAAGTATGAAACATGGGTACTCCTTGGATGAGGAATTAAATTTTTCATCCAACAAGTACTACCAATCGAAATTTGAGTAAAACCTCAGGGAGATAAGTTGAAAAAGTAGTTTTATTATTTTATTATTTTTAATCTTTTTACTTTTTTACTCCAAGAATAGTGAATCATCCCCCATGGTTGAAATCATCATCTTGAATCCTATTGTTTCTTATAAAGTTTATTTTGGTTGTACATTTTTCTTAGGAGGCCCATTTTAGACCTCAAAATTTTGCTAATGGCACTTGTGCCTGTGTCTTCCAGCTACTATTGTAGCACCTTATCCATCTTTGATGACAAGGTTTCCCTCAAATGTCTATATCAAATAAAGCAGTTCATAAAGGAGTATCATATCATGTGAATAAGACTTGAACTTGGGTGGGGAGGCTATCATTAAACACTCCCAACCACCTAGGATATATTCAAATTCTTACTTAAGGTCCACCTATGCATACATTTAAGAATTCATTGGTAAATATTTATTATTACCACATTTATAATGAAAAGAATGAAGTTTGTAGAATTGTAATGAGTTTTTGTTAGGATATTCCGACACATAGGAATAGTTAAGTATAACTTGGTCTAGTATAGAGTTAGGTAAAGTGTGTTTCTTTACTATGTACATTTGTAACTTACAATCCGACGGTCACGATATGTAGTGATCCGTCGGTTCATTCTCTCCTCGGTATTACCGATACTTGATTTGTGGCTTAACACCCGATTGGTCCATGAATTCTATTTAAAGCGCATGGAGGGTCATTTGTAGGTTAACTGTTCACGAGAGAAGCTTATGTAAAATTTCATTATTTTATTAATAAATTGCCTGAAGTGGCCG
>APFE031231573.1:0-23197 GCA_000404065.3 Pinus taeda
ATTTATGAATGATATGGTAAATTAATAAAAATATAAATAAACGTGAGTTATGGTAAACAATTTTTTTTTTTTTTTTTTAATACCATGCAAAAAAAAACATAATGGCACATGGTATTGACCCATGGTATTCACCAAAATGGCACATGGTATTGAACCAGGGTATTCAATTGGAATGTAACCTATTTAAATGGGGGAATTAAACCACAACAGATCCATCTTTACTCTCGATCTACTAACCCGCTAGAGATTGCGTTGCCAGGTTTTTGAAATCGCTCCCTCTGTGTACAAATAAAAACTACACTATTATAGCTGGTAATTTTCATGATGTATTTTGTGATTTTAATGTCCTTTCAGTTATCTCCTTCCTATGGTGGTGTTGGATGTCGAGGAACACTTGATGACCGACATGCTTTATGCTCTACAAAATGTGAGGTATTTTCTCAGTTGCATATAGAAAGATCATAGAAAAGGATTATCGCTATGCTTTGGATAATTATCCATGCCATTGCCACATTGCCATTTAGATGTTTATGAATGCCATATTTGAAATTTCAGTAGAGCTTGATGCATTGAATCTATTTGTCTTTAGTGGGATATTAAACCATGTGAATTATGAGTAGTCGGTTATGTAAAAAATTGAGCTTTGTTTTGTATTTGTTGTAAAAAATTGGACTAAACTTTTATATGTTTGAAATTTCAGTAGAGCTTGATGCATTGAATCCATTTGTTTTTAGTGGGATATTAAACCAGCTGAATTCTGGTAGTGGGTTATGTAAAAAATTGAGCTTTGTTTTGTATTTGCTGTAAAAAAATTGGACTGGACTTTTAACAATGGGTTTTGTGCGAAATGAGGTTGAACACAACTTCTTGTCTGCAAAGTCGGTTGTTGGGCGAGCCACCAAAAGGGTCATTGTATCCAACCGAGAAATCATGCACGTTATGTTTTTGGTTTGAAAATTATTTCACAACTATTGTTCTTTTATTGTACAGTTTGAAATTAGATAAAACTTGTACAAATAAATTTTAAAAGTCATATGATGGACAGTGTAAAAATAAAAACGTTATAAAAAAATTCATGGACGGGTAGGGTCACCAGTCAAATTTAACTCCTTTTACTAAGGCATATTGTACTTTTGTAACATATTTACAGTTACAAGTTAATAGAATGTTTGACTCTTATTTTAGTTAAAAAAACTACTAAAAAAATAGATACATGTATGAAATTTAATAATATTTTTTTGAAAAAAAATTGATAAATATGATTTATATAAAATATTTAATGTGTATTTATATATAAAATATTAATTGTTTTTATTGAAAAATATAAAGAAATGTGAGACTACAATAATTTAATTTATAATAATAAGTAAATTATATATTATTAAATTATATATTATTTTGGAGTTAGTTTAATTAGTTAATTTTCTTTTATTAAAACAACAAGTTCAATTTTCATCAATATCTTAATTAAAATATATAATCCTTTAAGATATTTTTCATAAGGAAAAAGATATAAATGATAAAAATTAAAATTAATAAAAACTTTGCAATATTTTTTCGAAGGGGTGTGATCTAACGGCTCTCAAAGGATATCTAATTGTACAAATGCTCAATTACTAAACATAACTGATTGCTTGGGAAGGGTGCAAAACCAAACGTCAGCATTTTGAAAAAAATATATGAAATATGTTTTTAATTAAAATAAAATGAAACTATAAATTTATTTAAAAAAGCAATAAAGACCGTTTTGCCAGTGTTAATTGATTTAATAATGTACAGATTTACCATGGAATTCCACCCTTTAAAGAATATAGTAATAACATCACGAAGGAGTAATCCCCGTGCTGTTGACACTAAATGCTCGTTTGCCTGAACAGGGCAAGGAGGAAGCCTTGGCTTGTCAGCAGTCGGTGTTGCATGATTGGTCGAAACATTGATTAATGTACACGACAATGATAAGGAAGTAGTATCTAAGAGCCTTGAGCTTATTTCAATTGTTGCAATCTCTATGACTAAGTCCTTCATTACAATGTACATGACAGGTGAGAGGTTAGGTATTTGGTAGAGTAGAGTTGTAAAGAGGGTGGTAAGTTTCATCTCTATTATTAATGAGTTTGTTGTAGGGATTGAAGTAGTTGAACATAGTTGTCCTTATTCATATAAGAGTTTATTGTTCATTATCCACAACCATGTAGTTTCACACCTTACACAATTTTTGAGAGGATATGTGAATAATATGATAATAGGAGATTATTTTGAGAGAGACTTTATGATGTAACAAAAAAAATTGATTGCAATTTCTACTTGATTAAACTTACTCGAACCAATTATGTTAATCTAAATTTTTGTGTGTACATTTTAGTACTCCTTTACCCTTAGCATGATTACACAATGATTTGCTTCATCCTCATATGTTGGCCTCTTCTACTAATAATATTTTTCTCATGACAAGGAGTCCTAATGATCTGAACAAGAAACTAAAATTATCAGCTATTTTCTTCTCTAGCATGGGTATGTATAACATTGACAAAATGAAGATTATGATAACTAAATACAATAGGATCACTTAAATTCATTTCATTATGTTCGTAGTAGCTTGCATGAAGGGAATTGATACAAATATCTCAAAATTGATTTCATAACAAGCTTAAATGAAACTATATAATTGACAAAAAAATAAATAGAAGATGAAAATCTTATTATGGACTTGGAAAATGGTGTAAGTAGATAGATATTTGGATATAAAATAAGAAGAAACTTCTCATGGAGACTCTCATCAATATTGTAATCTTATATATTTATGAGTTTGAGATTATAAAACCTCTAAAGAATCATGGATAATGATAAAGAAAATCTAAAACCATTTTATTATATATGATCTCAAAATTGAAGGCAGTACACACTCTCCTATACTCATAGAAGAAAGTATTTTCTCCATTAAGAGTTATGAATAGGTAGTTAATATATAGTAATAGGTAGCTAGTGTATGATAACATGATATCTATCCTATCATATAAGAGGCTTCCTAAAATTTCTTCTGACCCAAACATTCACACTTGTAACTCCATTGGGTTTGGCTTCAAGATATCTGATATGGGTTCAATTATGAACAAATAAAGTTTGTATAGTAATTACAATCTTGGAAATATTATTATATTTAAATTTATGGTGGGCGCATGCTAATCATCATCTCTAATGATGTGTTAGTGGCAATGCTTACATGGGAAAACAACAATCTATTAATTTGGATAGGTGATTCAACATAGTTCCATACTAAGTTTGAATATAGTGTTAAAAGATTAAGTGTAGGAAAATGAATTTGCTTTTTGAATGTATATTTTCCATTTATAGAAATTGTGTTTGACTATGTGAAATTTGAGTTCCTCTAATTATGATACATTATTTCTCCTACAATATATATATAAACAATTGAATTTCCTTAAAAAAATTATGGAATTCTAAATAACACACTTATCATATATAGTTATTTTTCACAATTTATAATATTAATTTTATGTATCTTTTAACTTATAAAAATCACAATATTCTTGAAATTGCAATGAATTGCATTAGCCTTAGGTATAACTTTCTGAACATTATCAAATATTTTTTATAATTTTTATAATTTTTTATAATATATATCTTAGGATGTACCAGTGGAGAATATAATTTATTGTGAAGAGGTTAAAGCCTAAAAACGTTATAGAAAAAGTAAAAGGGATGTGTAATTTAATATTGTGATATATGTCAAAGAAAAATATGTTACAAATACTAAACTATCTTAACTTATAAATAAGATATTAATTTTGGAATATTCACAATTGACTCTCTATGTATTTTTATTTTCATCAATAATGGATTTTCCATAAAAGTGGAACATTTATTATATTTACAACTCAAATCACCATGTCATCATCTCAAACATATATCAAGGGAAACCACATTAGGAAAAAGATTCACTAGAGTTGACACTACCACTTGATAAATAAGAAAGCAATGAAAATAATATGAATACATTTTTAAATGTGCATGTATGTTCATAAAACCATGCACACATTTTTAATAGCATGTGCACATTCCTAAAAGAACACCTGCACTTTTGGTAACTTGCATTTTTAAATGTGCATGTACGTTCATAAAACCATGCGCACATTTTTAATAGCATGTGCACATTCCTAAAAGAACACATGCATTTTTTTGTAACTTGCATGATATTTTAGGACCTTGCACATGATTTTAAGAACACATGTTCTTTTAAAAAGATATGTGTGCACACTTTTGTGAGAATTCTTTTGCGTAATATATACCCCTCATCTCAAACTAGTGATATGATTCAATGACATACTATGGTATAAGAATTAAGTATTTGTACTACATTGTTTAAGATGAGAAGCCAATGAAAAATGGGCCTTAGCAGTAAGTATCATGGTCCCTAGACCAAAAACTTGAACCAAAATCATGCATGACATCCTTAGGGCATCCCTGTCATCCAACTATGAATACATGGAAGAGTCTTGAAGCCCTTCACATAGTAGAGGAGTAAAATTCCTTGGACACAAAATTAGTTTATATATGAAGATCAATGTTTCGTGCCCTAACTATGTCCAATGACGAACTAATCATGTTTGAAGTGGAATTACTCACCCGAAATGGATAAACGCTTTTCCTAAAGCCTGATTATATGGACTCCTCCATAAAATATGATTAAAGTTCCATGACCTAGATATAGTGCTAAAAATCTTACAACCGACTTAACCCCTCTTAAAGTCGAATTATTCCATATAAAGGTCATATGAGTTGGTTCAAATCAACATCCATATCCTTCTAGCTTTAGAATCTACCTTTAGGTCTTAAGGCCTAATTTTCCTCCCCTAACAAGTTCAAGGCTATCCTAGATGCCTTAAGGATTTCTTTTGGAGCTAAGGCATTACCTTCTTTCATAAATAATTTATAGGATTATAGGATATATACAACCTTCTCAGAACAACCTAGTGTCAATTAGATATCCAATCATAGGTGAAGAACATCCCCATAATGCCATGTGTAGTCTTTTAACGCACCATTTTTGGCTAAAGATGGATAGAGTATTCCTTTCCATCCTAGGGGTCATATCTTAGCCATGTTAAGGGATCAAAGAGTCAAGACCCATGTTTGAGGTGAAATTTTTTCCTTTGGATGCATAGAGTCTTTCTTAAGGACTTAATGCTAGGACTTCCTCCGTTAACCATGTTCAAGGCCATATGACCCAAATAGTACTAAGAACATTCCAATAGAGCTGATATCCTCTCCTAAGGGCCAAAGAACCCATAGAAAGGTCTTATGTGGTGGTCAAAGTCCTTTTTCATATCCCTCCATAGTTAGAAACTACCTTTAGGGTTTGGGCCATATGATTCCTCCGCCAACAATTGTCAAGGATACTAAAGATGCCTCAAATATTTATGGCATCTAAGAAATGCCATGCTCAACATGCCTCAAACGTTACCTTAGGAGATAACACATGGATTTCTTTAACATATCATTTTGATGGAGTTACAAAACATACCTTATTCTAAAAACCAACTAGTAGAACTAACATCCATATTAATAAGTGAAGGATACCCTCACAAGGACATGTCTCACTATTTGAGGCATCCTTCATGCCCTGTGATGGCTAAAAGTTTCCATTATGGCCTAAAGTTCATACATACTCCATTAACCATGTCTAAGTCCTCAAGGTCCATCTTTAGGTGACATTGTTTTCCCAAAACACGTAAAAGTCTTTCAAAGCTAAGTTTTCCTCTCCCAACCATGTTGTAATAACCATGACCCAAATATAGTGCTAAAAATATTCTAATAGAGCCCATATTCCCTCTTGAAAATCAAAGATATCATAAAATTTCCTATGTAGTGGTTTAATTCCTCATCCACATTCCTTCAACCCTAGGAACTACCTTTAGGTCTTTAGTTTCTTCCCCCAACCATGCTTAAGGAAATGAAATTCATATTCATAGTTGAAAACATCCTAATGATGACCATATTCCATCTATGAGGTAGACATAATTCTAATTACATTGTATGTGGTGGTTTGAGGTATTATTATTAGGGTTAAATACACAGGAGCTTACATTAGGTCCTAGGGTTTTATTTTCCTCCCTTGGTAATGTTTGTTTCCTTGTGGCCTATAATTGGTCATGCTGGACCACAGACGTAGCCTGGAAGATAGGTGGAAGTCCTTATTAATTATTGTGTTCTAGACCCTAGTACATATTCAAATATTCTAATTACACTAATATCCCAATGATGAAAGGTACAATTTGGATAAAATACTTTAGTCATAAAAGTGTGCACACATGGCTACTAGTACATGATCATTCCTGAAATTGTATGTGTGTTTTTGTAAGTGTACACAAGTAATTAGGGATGTGGAGTTTCTTTTGAGAACACACACATTCTTTAGTAACATGGGAATGCTTTTAGGAACATCTAAATTATTTTATAAACACATGCACATTCCTGAAATATTCAGGCTAGTAAGCAAACCTTTTCACAAGTTTTTTCAATTTTGAAAATAAAATATGTGTCTTGTTAAGAAAGGGTTTGAATCTGCCAAAGATATAAACCCTTTATCAATATTCTCAATTTTAAGAAGGGATTTACATATAGGGATTTAATCCTTTGAAGTGCATGATTTATATATATATATATATATATATATATATATATATGAAGGAGTGTTGATGAGGGATGACATGAGGATGCTAGATAATAACTCAACCATTGCGTGATAAAGAAATAAATCAGTTTGCATAATAACGATAATATTAATGTGTTATAAGCTCAAATTTTAAGGAAAATTGTAATGTGATGTGTTTGAGGGAAAAAGGAAATTAATATACTATAAGGAGTTTATAGACCCAAATCTATAAAAACAGAATATTTCTATTTATTCACTAGTGTGAAGAAGAAAATAAGTTTTACTAAAATAAGAACAATTTCTCATGAGCTCCATAGTGAAACTAGTAGTTGGTAAATTCCCAAAACCCCTTTGAATGAAAGATTGCCACATTTGTGACAATAAGAGAATTTATGATGAAAAAAAGTATCATATATTTTTCATAGTAAACATAGATTAGATCTAAATTTCAAAATATTTTCTACACTGCCAACCTTCTTGATGATATAACTCAATAGAACTATGATAGTCTTGCAACACTACTCTCAATGTTTTTAGAGGATAGCAATAAAACTCTAAAGAGTTCCAAGTATTATCTTTCCTTCTTCGAGTCTAGAAAACCATTTTTAGTCTCATCATCATCTCTCACACACACACACATATCTTATTCTTAAAATATTTCAAAGGTGTGTTATTCAATATATGATAATAATCTACTTGAGGTGGATGTTGAAATTTATTATTTACATTGAAATATATTATTAGTCAATGCCTCCTCGGGGACTATAGAATGCTTCTTGTACTCAAAGTGTGTTGAATCTCCATTAATAGGTATTTTTTTTGCAATTTAAACAAAAGATTTGGGAAAATGTTGAACATTTCTATTTTCCATAAATTTAAAAATAATTTTCTAATTTCCTGCAAATATTATTTCTAATTTTTTATTGGCTCAAGCAACTCTGATGGGACATAATTCTCCCAGTGGAGAGTCACAATTAATTTAAAAATAATAAAAAACTAATTTGGTAAGTGGTCATTCCATTGGTAAATGCTCTAACATTGACAATATTATGGTATTGCTAAATTCCCAATGATAAAAAAGTGAGGTTGTTCCATGTCCTTTATGTAAGCTAAAAAGTCCCTAAAATTGAGTGGAGTGAAGAGTTCCACACAATTGAATTCATTTGAAGCCATTTGAAGCCATGTAGTAACTGACAGTGTTAATTCTATTTGAACATGTGATGAGAGAAAATTTACCGTGGGTGCTCTTTGATAAATTTATCTTGTTCAAGAATCAAATTTCAATTCTGTGTGGGAGGGTTAATGAGTACGAGTGGTTCTAGGAGTGAATTTAGTGTGATATTTATTCTTCAAAAAAATAAGCAATGTTTCTTTGACATTTCTTTAATAGAATCCTGCAGATTAGAAACAAATCTAACAATCTAATGTCCTCATTTCAAGTGCTATTCAGTCATTGTTTGGATTTTATTGATGCATTCTACACCGTTTATTAATGTCCAAATAGACTATACTCTTGTCAAATTCTATTTTAACATTAGATGAGAGTGAATTCTCATTCAAAAATGAATTTTCAATTATGCGTAGGAGGGTTAACGAATTGGCCTTGCTTGGTTAGTGACACTCTTCATAATTTGTATTCAATAATGTGTTTTTCACACATTAAACATGAAAGATGAATGTACAGTTTATCTAATATAATTCACTTTGATTTCTAACTAAAAAGCCAAAAATTGTTATACCCATTTCAATTATGTGATTGGCACAAACAAAACATCGAAAAAATTTTGTAAACTTATCGAATATGGGTTCATTTGTTCACAATTAATCCTCATAATAGATTAATATTCTAAACATAAAATAATTTTTAGTAAATTAACTTTTACTATCTTCCCATTAGCAACTATGGCTTCGTACCATGTGAAGTGACATCCACAATCGACCATATGAAAGTTAATGTGTTATGTAATTCATGAGTAAACTTTTAATTTCGGTGGTTCTGGTCAAAGTGTCAAAATTAAAAGTTAGGAAAGCCAATGATACACACCATTTGTATTAATTAATTGTAGCATTTCACGCCTCACATGCAAGATTGTTCTTCTTCATTTAAGGCCCCATAGGATTTATGTGCCTAGGTTCGATTATGTGGAGCTTACAGCAAGACTAAGATTGAGCACTGACAAAATATTGAGATTGTTAAACCATTATGATGAGTGATCCATCAGGCAGAGAATTATATTATGTAGAGTTACTCCACACCTTATCACAATGAAAATCTTGGCACAACACATCGTTAACCCATTGTGCGGAGAGGTAGAAACAAATGTTTCTACCATCTGTGCAATTTGTGCAAGTTATAGTGCCCATCACTTGTGTTAACTATAGTTGACGTGTTTAGGTATGTACGTACCATTGCATCGGAGGTAAACCAACCACATTTCATTTGAAGGTTATCGTAGTAGAGATTCTGTAGAGGTTTTGTGCAAGTTATAGTGCCCATCACTTGTCTTAACTATAGTTGACATGTTTAGGTATGTACGTACCATTGCATCGGAGGTAAACCAACCACATTTCATTTGAAGGTTGTAGTAGTAGAGATTCTGTAGAGGAATTTCATAATGCGAAGTGCGAGGGTCTGTACCTCCGCATTATGCATAACTATAGATACCATAGTTAGGTTCCTAAACTTTGTGTTGTTTGCAAAAGCCTTCATTGAATGGGCAGAGGATCTGTAAGTAATCACTAAACTTGACATCTCACTAACATAAACCAAGGAATATTAAATGTAGTTAAAGCATAAACAAAAGTTTGAAATATACATAGAACAATATGACGTAAGCATATACATTGAATGTTGAGGATCATAGGCACTCGCATAAGAAATATGTCTTATAACACTTATTACCTAGAAGCTCAACTAAGAATCCATCAAATGATGGCATCATTCCCAAGCCAAATCTCTCCACACTAGCTACATATACAAAAATTATCAATAGAGGTGTGTTTGCCATATAAGACGAACCTCATGGACTGGCACCAGTGTCGCGATGACATGTATCTAGATTCCCCATCAATTTATTGAGGATCATAGGTACTCACATAAGTTATATGGCTTATAGCACATATTACCGAGAAGATCAAGTGAGAATCCATCAAATGATGGCATCATTTGCAAGCTAGAGCTCTCTACTTTGACTACATATACACAAATTGTCAATAGAGGCATGTCTGACATAGACAACGAATCTCACGGAATTGCACCAGTATGGAGACAACATATATGTAGATTCAAATAAGGTCTGAGATAATTTATTCATAAAGCCTTCTTTGGTTGTGCAGAAAACCAGTATACAGAGCTTTCACTGTGGTGAAAGCTCTACACTCATGCACAATATTCACTATGCGAGAAGCTCCACATAAGAAAATATTTGCACACCCATTTCTACCAGTTGAAATATGTTTAAATGAATTCCCAATAGGAAAATAATTAATTTTATAGAAATTTTTTATTTCTCACGTATTGTCTTATCGACTTTGAAAAAGTGATGCAAGTTATTACTAGGCCTCTCAATGCGCAAGGCATGTTGGATGTACAAGAACTAGATATATAAAAAGGATATATGTTTGAAGAGTTCGCAAAAGCCTTACTGAAGTGTCTTCCAACCACCAAATAAGTACTATCTAAGATTGCGCTTGCATCAATAATTCGTTTTCCCACAGGAAATAGCAGTCCCTTCTTTGCCCCATTTTTATGTGTTTAGCTTAAAATTCTTTGTTGAAGAAAGAGTTCATGCTAGATGTACAAAATTTGAAGTTATATTACATAAACTTACCTCTACATATCGATTAAGCGAAATTTGATGCATTTCTTCACATTACATGACTCAAAGGTGGTTCCAATTTTGTGGTCAATTTGCTTGTCACTATATCCTCATATCGAGTGATTTTATTCAAATTACTAATTAATTGGAAACCATAATAAATTCGTAAACAATATTTGATGCAATTTCCACTTTTGAGTTGTTGATGCAACATTGCCACACATCAAGCCTAGAACTAATAGGGGTGGTGGGCTTTAGGGCAGCCTTAACTGTCATTAGGGTTTCTTAGTTGTGCAGTGTTGTCCCGATATAGAAAATGGGGTCTTGGCGAAGGGTTTAGACGTGAAGATAACTCAAAATTGGAGCAAAGACCAGGATAGAAGAAATTGGATTAACGTATACAAAGTATAGATTGGGAAAGTCAAGTTTCCAATAATGGCCTATTAGTAGTGTGCTTAAGCCCAATCCAACTTCAGGGTGAGACCTCAACCTCCTCTCCCTCTCATTTTTTTTTGTGTTTTTAAATTAAGAAAACAAAACGGCATCCACAACAACCTATTGTGAAAATTATTGTAAAGAGAAATAATTTATATCCGCATTAACAAAACAATATCTCAAGGAAGGATGTGGGGAGGAAGTATATGCTGGTTGTGCTGAGGTGGTTGCGCCGAGGAATATGTATAAGGGATGGTGTATGAAGAAAGCTTGTGTGGAGAAAGTTGTATAAAGGAGGTTTCGCAGAAAGCGTTTGTGGAGGTTGTGTAGATGTGGCTGTGAGGAGGAAGCATGTCGGGAGGAGGGAAGAGGTTGTGGTGATGTGGTTGTAAGGAGGAAGAATGTGTGGAGGAGGTAGAAAGCATGTGTGACGGTGGTTGTATGGATATGGTTGTGAAAAGTAGGCCTGTGGAGGAAGCATGTGTGGAGACAATCATTCAATTAACGAGAAACAGGGACTATACCTCATTGTAGCTATTACCTTGTTGTAACTATTATCCTTATATATTAATATTTGTGTTTAAATATTATAGGTCAATTCCTAATAATAAATATAAGTACAAAATAGTGAGACTTATTCATCATACATGCATGTAAAAAACATGTATATGTGAAGTGAGATTTTCTCACTTTGAATTAATTCATCTCTATATTAAAATTACTACCGATTTATTGACATCAAATGGTAAAGACAATGGTAAACATTTATAAACATCAAATGGTAAAGAAAACTTTTAGCAAATTTTTTTTATGACTTTCTATTCATGATGACATACGACATAATCTAATTATCATAATCGTAGGTGGCCTCTTTGAATTATACTCATCAAACACGATATACAAGACTAGATTATTTTACAAATTTCTAACATAAAAAAATTTAATTACGTGGTAAAAAATGAGGTTTGCACGATTTTCTTACAAATTACCAAGTTAACAAAAATCTAAAAGAGGAAAAGTGAGATAAATGTATGAAGATTTCAAAATTTGGTATTTTTGCAAGATATTTCCAACACAAAGAGTGGAAGTTGTACATTGACAGCCTTTGGCGGAGCCGCGTGATACAATGGTGGCGATCGGGCATATGAATGGTGGCAAACGGTACAAAGCAGTTCCAAACAGACAATGGTCAAATGGGGCAAAGTGGTTTCAAAGAGATAAATATGACACAAGACATTGTTATGGACGTGCAGAGTTGATAATTTTGTGTTATAAGTTCCCTCAAAGGATAAATTTAATCATATGTTTGATAATTTTTTTTTATTATTAATTTAGGTTAGTTAGGTTTGTTGTTGATTATTATTAATTTAGTATTGATTAATGCAATTCAAAATGTTTAATTTTGATAAATAATTATTTTTTAATAATTAAAAAAAATTGTTTAATAATTCGATTATATATTTAAATGTTTTTATTATATTTTTGCATAATATAATATTTTGTGGATAATTGTTTCAGGTATTTAAACTCATAATTTATAGATATAATTAAAATATTCCTATATTATTTTTAGATATTTGTGTAGTGATTTTCTTTAACACCTTTTCCTCCCATATCTACTTAAGAAACCAGTCAGTGGGGGTAAATATGTGACAAGAGAAGACATATAAGGGATTCAACCTCCTTGTCGACCTTAAGGAAATGGAATCAACAAAACACATCAATAAAACCCATCCACATCAACAAAAACACCCTCAATAGGCATGTTACCCACACAGACATCCTCCTCCTACGTCCCACTGATGTTTTAAGCCTTTTAACCCTTGGTTTCCCTCATGCTATAGGAATGACAATGTCCAGAAACCCAGAGTCACTCTCACAGGCCTATGTGCCAGCGTCCATGGAATCTTCTCAGCAGACCTGTGCCCCTGAGATTTGAGTCACTTTTCTAGCCCAGAATCCCTACCTCTTCCTAGACCTTGTTACAACCTCAAGAATACGTCAAAGACATGATGAAAATGTTAATAAATCAAAACCAACCCTGAGATTAGGCCTCAGCACCCTACTTGAGACTGACCTTCTCTCAAAACTTGGCATCAATGTAACCTACAGGTCTACGATAGAAGATAGAGCATGAATGACTGAAAGTGGTTATGAAACATAACTAGAAGGATCACTGCCTCCTCCATTGAATTATTATAACATCAATTAGGTCTTGCATCCATCATTTTAATAATTACAGGTAAACACGTGAAATAACCATGTCATGAACCAGTGACATGACCATGCTTACAATGAGCATAAGACCATATAAATATAAGAGATATGGCATCCATTAAATCCACATATAAAGAAGTGAGAGAGTAAGAGAGCTTAGCTTTTATTAATCATAGGAAACTATGACCAGGTTCGAGACTTCCATGTACCACCCAACCATAGACATGGGTGAAACAAATCTTTCTTTCATCTAGTCACCCCCATGCCATATTCCAAGCATGAATGTGGGATCTCATAAAACAAAAAATCCAAGAATAACCAAGTGACTCAATAATTAAACCACTTCCACCCTCACCAACTCATGATCACACCAAATCTGATGCTCCGATCACAATTGAATTGAAATTAGAATGCCATCTTGATCCATCACTATCCTTGAGGAATTTTTCGTCTCGTTGTCTCTCAAGATTTACATCTATCCAATCCCTAATCACTAGGCCCTAAATCGAGACTCCTTACTCGGGCTTTATCGTGTATCCTGTAGAAATCGGTAAAGGGATTCATAAGCCTTTGGGAATGAACCTTGAGACCACCACTGCCCCGAATTCTGAAATCCATCAACAAACGAAAGCTCAAAAACTAAAATAAACATCCCAACATACCATGGCATCTGAAAAGAGGCAAGTCTAGGCTTAACACCACTATCATAAACCATGCCACCAACACGAAGAGGACCATACACTAACATGCAAAGCCATGTATGTCAAAACCAACTAGGAAATCACACATGTAAAAGGTTACCTACAAGTATTCCTGCTGAAGCTGCTTGATCCTTCTGTTCCTTCCTTGACCCTTTCTTTCTTTCCTTTCTTTTTACTTTCTTTTCCTTCCTTGATAATTTCTTTCCTTCCTTTCCCTTTGCTTTCTTTTGCTTCCTTGATCGAAAGCTATAGTGCTCCAAGAAAATTCTATGTAACGAACAGTGAGAGAGAGAGAGAGATAATGAGAAAGCTCCAATCTTGAACTAACCAAGAGTTTCACACTAACTAACCTTGAGCCAAGAGCTTGCAAATAGATCCTTGGAAGACTTTTAATTAATGAGGCCTATAATTTCCTCATTTTCCATTATTTTTCTTCAATTTCCTCTTCACATGCAACTTGTGACCTTTCACCTTACTTTTCTCCTAATTTCCTTTATTTTCATAAGTCCCAAAAATGCCCTTTTCCCTTTTAATGCCCTTGCGTTAGCTTTTGCCAATTTCATTAGCCAAAACACACATACAGTGATGCCCACTAGGATATCTTTTCCCAACATTTAGCTTGGAATATGTTTCCCTTTCCCGTGGTCATATTTTTCCTTTATTAACTTTTATGACATGAACTTTTCACTAGGGCTTTTATAGAACCCTACCCCTTGTGTAACACCATCCTGAGTGTTAAACAACACAAAGACATCATAAGTAAAACATCATGACAACATGACAACATAACATATGTTGGAGTTTTATAACACAACTCATTACGATATTTACAGTGACCATACATACACATATGCATATTTTCTAAATCAAAAAGTAAAAGGATATTATTCATGTATCAATCAACAAGGGAATCCAAAGGATCACACCTCCACCCTCAAAGTAATATTAGGATTCACCTCCTTCCCAGGAAGTTGAGAATCCAATACCATAGTCAAAGTTGCATCCAATGTCCAGTGTTGTAATCCCGCGCCACTTGTTCCCTCCGTGAACACTTACTGGAACATTCTTCCAGGGCACACTCCCAATGTGAATCTGATTCCATCTAGCAATGCTAATAACCAAAAAAAATTATATACGTGATTTTCCCTTCTCTGTTACACAGTGCCTCGAGAAATCTGGTCAGCCCCTTCCGTGTAGCCACTCACCTTCCAAGTTCCCTAGCATCCCCTATCACATGCTATCCATCCCTTCGCAAGGCTTCCTCGCATTGGAAGATCAAACAACCAAGGCATATACCTGCATCAACCATAATAATAGTCATATCATGCTCATGGAAATTAATGGACACTATTGGGTACGAGTATCCCACGATGGCCCCACTCCTGAAGTATTCTACCAACATATTGTTGCATGTTCCAATGTCTTTTGTTGCTAATGCCAATTCTTGTAGTTTATTTAAACCACTCAATTGATCACGCTATGCATTCTTGTTCTAAGAATATAATTTCCATTAGTTTCAAAATAAATTGAAATAACTTAATATCAAACCTCATTGGTAGCTCTTCAATAAGGTATACTTTCAACCATGTTTACTTCCTCTCACAACAAGTCAAACTGGCACCTTTGACCAAATCATCATGTATAAACATATCACATTAGGCTAGCTCAAAACACAACCATCATAGATCAACATCATAAATCACACATAACTCTCATAAACCAGAATCATATATCACATGTAGTCATCATATACCAGAATCATAAATTAAGAGCATGTACACATACACAACATGTACAACAATATCACATGCACGCAACACCACATGTACATAGTGCCATATGTACAACATGCATGTAACACCAACTGTACACAGCATTGCATATCCAAGAAGTAAATATCATCATCTATACATAATACCGCATATGCAATACCTGCATAACACTACATGCACATAACATCACATATGAAACATGTGCACAATAATAGTACCACATATCCCAAACCACATTGTCTTTACCAAAAAACCTTGCTTCTAGTTTCTTATCCATGCTTGTCACAACATGTTGCAAACCACACTACTTTTATTTCACTGTTGTATCCCTCGGTATAACTTGTCCATAACATTGACATAATATAATAACATAATATCAACTGATAACCATATGATATAGACCTTGTATATTTGTGAGGTTACTCTTCCCATTTTATTCCTCATTAACCAGGAAGTTCTTCATACTATTCACCTACATAAGAAATCATTCCTTCAAAAGAATGTTCGTTGTCAACCCTGTTAGACAGTACATACATACATAATCATTTGCATAAAAAAATCATCATCTTATCAAACAATGACATACATATATACATGTATGCATATATAAACATCAACATAATCAAGATCATAACATAATTCCCAGAAATCATAAGGTCTACGTTAGGAGAACTTCCTTTATTCATGCACAACATGTACAACATTCAGAATAATCATTCCCAACATAGCCAAGGCATATAACACCTCAGATCCATTTACTTTACCTTTTCTAGTTGCCTTTCACATGTCTATATTGCCACCATTTGTTTACCACTATGGACCAACTAGTACAACCGACTGCCATAGTCTTATCTTCCTTTGTGCTTACTCATGCACAAAGCTTCATCTGGGTCTTAAATCACCTTCTGGGTACCACACAACTTTCCTCAAGATCCATCAAATCTTCCTCTTCTCCAAACCAATTCCTAAGAATCAAAACATAAAAGGCAAGGAAAGAAACAAACAAGAAAAAAAACCATGAAAACAATAACCATAAGATGCCACAACAAAGTCGCATAGTTATGCATGAGACACACTCAAAATTGCAAATCAATCACAACAATCGTAAAATACCAAAAGCACAAGACTAACAATAGACACCATGAATCAATCCCTATGGATCCCAAGGAAAGCTCAATATGAGGCTTCTTCAAGATTTCATGGCAACCTCTCTTCCATGGAACTCCCTACATCATATTTCCATTAACACATAACTGTCACTGCATAATTAAAAATAACAATACAATAGTTATCTTAACTTGCTACGCCAAGCATGTTTCTTGTAGTTGAGCACATCCACGGCATTTCTCAAGGGACACAAATCCCTTTCAAATATCCACCTATAACTAGAGACTAGATAATATAGATGTCAAGTACATGTTCATGAATCTAGCACGTACCGACATAATGTTAAACAAAGTCGAGGTTAAGAAGATTTCTCTTATTGAAAACAATCATTCAGTTGGAATTAGGATCTCCAAACATAGTCAAAGGAATTTCTTTTCCAATTCCTTCCTTTTACCTTTCCACTTGGTTGCAATCAATGCTTACTATGTGCCATCACATCACCCAACTCTTAGTTTTAAAACACATCAAGCGTTGCCTTGTCACACTAGTACCTAACATGTTACCCTTCAATTGATCACACACATTAACCACATATTCCAATTATCAAGACAATCATATCTATCAATTTGAAATCAACCTTTACAAACAATCATGTCATAATCCATAGTCAACTCGTAGTCATTAGACATAACGCTATAACTATCAACTACATTCATGTACATATTAATTGTCTCAACACATATGTGTTAGTACAATCATCTTAAAACAAGATCATTGGAATGCATACACATATTATGAAATTCATCAAACACTCAACCAACTTGCAAACATACCATGTTAAATAAATCAACTAGACACCAAACACTCAAACACCAAATAGATGTCATAATCAAATAGTCAAGCACAAGGTCGATGACATTAACAAGTTCATACCATAATGTATCTCATGGGAGGCAATCTGGTCTACATAATCAATCTAATTAGCATGAAATAACTTTACCACATATTAACTCAAACATAAATACGACCATGATACCAAAAATAGTCACTAGGTAGCATGTTTAGATCATAACTCATACACAATTATCATTTATTCATAACAATCACATATGTACTATCTATCTAGATTACTACAACACAATGCAACAGAATAAGTCGACTCATATCTGAATGTTATAACCCTAATCATATGCATAGGTCAATCAAACTTAGTGTGATACATATAACATCAAGGTATAAATGCTATTACCTAATCATCAAGGTGTTATCATTTAACAATAACAAGTTAACCTATAAGATACTTCATCAACAACCTATAACATAATCATCCATATACCTATTATAAAATAATGATAGCAATGCATACAACTACGCGTTACTATCATCCTTGACTATTAGACACATGTGCATATAGCTACACTAATCAACTAACATCTATCATGAATGTAACCATAACATCAAAAGATATGTAGATAAAAATAATCTATATAACCCTAATGCATATAGAAATTCTTAACTTACATAACGACATGCCAACATACAATACATGTATGATGGTCAGCTCTTACCCCAAAGCCTATTGTTGCAACCTCATTTTGATGATCTACATCTCTTTCTTTATCTCAGCCCACACATTAGCATCATAACATACGAATATCACCCTGATCACCTAAATTGCATATGATGACTTCATAAGAGATGTTTGACCTAGTATTCATGCATAACTATAACCAACACCATCCATGCATTACAACTACATATAAACATATTACACATGAGCACCAAACCATATACACATCATTCTAGCTAGAGTCCAGTCATCAATGCATGACCATATCAACTACACAAACCATGACCTCATGTAGCTTACCTGTAAGACTGATACATGTAATCAAATAACCAAGAACACAACCTAACATACAAGGATGTAGTCAATCTACATATAATCATATAAGTAGTCATATACTTTTGTCGATACATTCCACACAATCAACATCAAGCTCCTCATCATAACATTACTACAACCATGATTAACATGATACAATGCAACAAGCACATGGAATGAAAGCGTATGAGACGCATATACAACTCACATGCATGCATGACCAAGCACCTTCATCGAGGAAGAGCACAACCATGCTTTGATACGACTCTGTAACACCCCCTCCTCCCATATCCACCCAAGAAACCATCTAGCCAGTGTAAATATGTGTCGAGAAAGGCCACTATAAGGGATTCATAATCCTTGGTGAGCTTAAGGAAATGGAACTGATGGAACACATTAATCAAACCCATCCACATTAGCAAAAACACCTGGAGGAGAGATGCCAGCCACTCAAGAATTTTTCCTCTATGTCCTATTGATTTTTTAAGCCTTTTAACCCTCGGTCTCTCTCATGTTTTAGGAATGTCGACATCAAGAAACCCAGAGTTACTCTTACACGCCTATGTGTTAGCGTCGATGAACTCTTCTTAGAAAACCTGTGCCATCGTCCCTGACATTTGAGTCACTTTTCTAGCCTAGAATCCTAGCCTCTACCCATAACTTGTTACAACCTCAAAAATCCATCAAAGACATGATGAGAATGGTAATAAATCAAAACCAACCTCAGGATTAGGCCTAAGCACCCGAAACTGGGACTGACCTTTTATAGAAACACTTGGCATCAATGCAACCTACAGGTCTAGGATACAAGACAACATGAATGACTGAAAGCACTTATTAAACATAAATAGAAGGATCACTACCTTCTCCATTGAACTCTTATAACATCAATTAGTTCTTTCATCCATAATTTTAACAATTACAAGTAAATACATGAAAGAACGATGTCATGAATGACTGATATAACCATTCTTACAACCAACATAAGACCATATAAATATAAGAGATATGACAACCATTAAATCCACATATAAACAAGTACAAGAGTAAGAGAACTTAGTTTTTATTAATCGTAGGAAAATATGACCATGTTTGGGCCTTCCACATACCACCTAACCATAGACATGACTAAACCAAATATTTCTTTTATGCAGTCACCCCCATGCCATATTCCAAGCATGAATGTGGGATCTCGTAGAATAACCAATCGAAGAACAACCATGGGAATCCAGACGTTGCAAAACCTCCACCCTCAGCAAACTCTGACCACACCAAACCTGGTGCTCCGATTACAACCAAATTGAACTTGGAATTCCATCTGGAATCCATCACTACCCTTAATGAATTTTCCATCTCCTTGTCTCTTAGGCCATATCATATTCCAATCCTAGATCAGTAGTCCCTAAACCAATTCCAGTATCTCAAGCTTTACTGCAATCAAAACACGGATCATTAGGCCCTAAATTAATACTCATCCCTCACTCTTTACCATGTATCCTGCCAAAACCGCTCAAGGGATTCCCAATATACCATGGCATCCAGAAAAAGGCAAGGCTATGTTGAACACCATTGTCATAACTTGACAAAATGATGTCGCTAGTAGCAAGATAAACATGCATAAACATGTAAAACCATGCATATCCAAACCATCTACGAATTAACACATGCAAAAGGATCCTACAAGTATTCATGTTGAAGTTTTTTGATCCTACTTTTCCTTCCTTCGTCCTTGTTTTCCTTGTTTTCCCTTTTCTTGTTTTTCCTTCCTTGCTCCAAAGCTAGAGTGCTACAAGAAAATTCTAAGTGACCAAGAGTGAGAGAGAGATAATAATGAGAGAGTTCCAAGCTTGAACTCACCAAGAGCTTCACACTGACTAACCTTGAGCGAGGAGCCTACCAACTGATCCTCATAAGCCCTTTTATTAATAAGGTCTCTAATTTCTTCATTTTCCATGTTTTTTCTTCAATTTCCTCCTCACATGCAATTTATAATATTTAGCCTTACTTTTCTCTTAATTTCATTAATTTCCATAAATAAACGTGCCAAAAATGCATTTTTTCCTTTTAATGCCTTTGCCTTAGCCTTTGCTAATTTCCTTAGACAAAACACACATCCAGTGATGACCACTAGGATATCTTTGCCCAACATTCAGCTTGGAATAAGTGTCTCTTTCCCATGGTCTTAGTTCACCCTTATTAACTTTTATTACATGAACTTTTCATGAGGGTTGTTAGATTTTCTATTCTAGAGTTTTGCATGAAAACCATCCAAAAATAAAGTACTTGAAAACAAGTTATACTTAGATAAATAATATGTACTATAAGTTACTTCCCATTATAATTTAAGCAATTGTGGCCATAGAAAATAGATAGGAATAGGATGTAAATGCATATAGTTACAAGGGTTATTTTCTATCATTATTTATGTTTTCGTTAGCACCACTTATGTATCGGTGAAATTGTCAATGTGTAGACTTACTAGTGGTTGTTAGAAATATATTCAGTACTTGGGGGAGTGAACTAGTACTATGACCGTTTTGAATCTTTTCTGTAATTATTTAATCTTTAATCATGCATAAAACAAAACATATAGTTAGAGAGTACTGCATCAAACATAGAGCAGAAACCATGAAAGAAATCACACAATGGACACAAGTGATTCTGGTGGAAAATCCATCGCAGGAAAAATACCACCCTTGCTGCTATTTATCCACTCTGAATTCTATTATGTGAAGAAATTAATCTTTTTCATAGTGTGTTGACTCCCATTAGCATGGAGACTCGACCTCGTATACATAACGCCACCACCCATCGATTAGGAGACTTGATACTACTGGATCAACTCAGAATAGTCTATTCTAGACAGATCTCTACAGACTAACATTTGATGAAAGCTATGATGATGAGTTAATACTTTCTCAACTACCATTAGATTATCTAACAAACATTGGATTGAGAAACTTCCATTCATTGAAGCTTCACTATCACTACTCCACCTCCATGAAGTCACAAGCCTTCACCACCATGCATACTTCCTTTCATATATTTTCAAATTGGATCCCAAGACAATATTCTCAACAAGACATCATCTCTACATACATGCTCTCAAGAGCAAGATCTGATAATCAAAATAGAGGGAAGACAATGTAAATTTGTGGCCACATAAAAACTGAATACAATCATATCCTCACAAGAATATAATGTTGTATAATACAAATAACATCATAAGACACATGGCTATGTGAGAGATCATGAACATATATTTCAGCAGCATACAAAACCTCTCCAAATCAATCAGTACACCAACAACCCCAATTCTGATCTATATGCAGCATGCTTTAGATTTGGAAATTATACAGTCATAAATACTCATGGACTGAAGAATCTAGGCTCTACACAAGATATGAAGTGTCAACACTCAATGAAACCTTCTCCAACACACTCTCTAACATCCTTAACTCAAAACAACTCACAATGCACAATCTCATAATGAGCTATCTGCAATATAAAGATGAACTCAAGTGCTCAACTCAATAATTACACAGAGCTACTAGGCATCAAAACTCTATTCATATGCTTGATTCAGTCCAATTTCAACTCATTAACTCAATCAATCTACTATATCCAATTGACTTTTGATATTTTCAATGTTAATCACTTTCTTGAAGCAAATCAAATTTGGAATTGCAATAAGGGAAATTTGGAAAACAAACACAACAGAAAATTGACAAAAAATGCCTTCAAAGAACCTTTTGTTTCCCTCAATCTATACCTAGTTTTGAAAAGTTGCTCATTGAAAAGCTAACTTGGTCCGTTCGGAACAAAACCCATGACTGGACATTTTGAGATCCATCCTCATTTACCCAGAAAGTTGTTTGCAAAACTATCACTTCTTTATCCAGCAAATTTCTGAGTTGGCACGTTTGAAAAAAAAATGTGTGAAAATTGCCTTCCAATAACCTTTTTTTTCTCTTAATCTAGATCGAATTTGAGAAAACTACTCAAATGAAAACTAATTTAGTCCATTATGCACAAAACCCATATGTCAAAATTTTGAGAGACATCCTCATTTTCCTGCAAAATCTCAAAACTTTCACTTCTTTATCTAACAAATTTATGCCTCGGCATGTCTGACAATTTCCTCGCACAAGAGAACAATCATAAATTTTTTTCTCTTCCTCTATTACTTAATTTTCTGAAACGGTTAAGTCAAATTATTATTAGCAATCAATACCTAGAGAAAATACCATGGTTATCCCAACACCAAAAATACTTGTACCATGGTAATACTATACTCATGCTCAATCAAAGACCAAGGTAAACCATTTAACTTCCATATCAAAGACAATATGAACCATCCTTGGTAACAATGTATAACCAAACAATCACATGCATAACCAATGTATAGCCAAACACTTCACCACATCCAACTCTAAGTAACAACATGATCATGAGGAAAATTACATCGATATACAAATTAGAGATCCATATACACATCTCCATTATGTAGATATGTCAAAGACAATGCTCCTAGGTTGACATCAATGCCAACACAACCATCTCATTGTTAATACATCCATAAGAGCTAT